>VDFB02372782.1:0-16031 GCA_007258455.2 Sequoia sempervirens | reverse complement strand
GTTGGATTGGACTTGAGTTTGATTTGGATTGGATTGGATTAGATTTGGATTTGGATTGGATTTGGATTGGATTGGATTTCGATTTGAGTTGGATTGGACTTGAGTTTGATTTGGATTGGATTGGATTAGATTTTGATTGGATTTGATTGGATTTGGATTGGATTGGATTGGATGGTAAGAGATGAGAGGGAGACCTTGAGTTTGATCAAAGGAAGTTACCCTTAACAACCAAGAGCTTTAATTGATTAAGAGGGTGATTACGACACCGAATCCACCTTAAGGTAGGAATGGATTGATTGGGTCGAAGATGATAACTTACGCCACTGAATTCGCCTCAAGATAGAGGCAAATTGATTGGGGTCAAAGTTAAAGACCAATAATCAACTTCAAGCGCTATGGTCAATTTGGATATCCACTTTGTAACACAAGGTTTGGATGATTTGGCTATGGGTGGTGTTTGGCAATGTGAATGATGAAGTTGTGATGTATGGGATTTTGAATGAAACATTAAAATGAAAAAGGTGGATTGAAGATGATTGTGGAAAATGAATGGGGATCTATAATGGTTAACAAAGATTTGGAGTGATAGAATGGAGGTTTAAATGGATAAAATGGAGGTTTTGAGAGGCTTAGAATGATAAAATAGAGACTTAGGATGATGGGATAATGGTTGGGAACGATTAAGTGGTGATTTAGAGGCTAAATGAATCCAAATGGGGTACTTCCGGGTGTCCAAGAGGGCAAATCTGCCCCTCTGCAGCAAAAATCAGGGCGTTGATAGCAAAATCAGGGGCATAGACAGCATTCTGCAGTGAATCAGGGGCACTGCCGCCTTTCTCAGCGGGAAACGTATGCCTGCCTTTCTCGCATTGTAGAATCGTATGCCTTCGCGAGCAGAAACAAGGCACTTCCACCTTCTCTAAAGGGGACGAGTTTGGTTTTGATGGTAAAGGCTATGGCAAGGACGAAATGATAAGGTAAGGCCAAAGTATCAAAGATTTCTATAGATTTTTCACATAAAACACTTCAAGCAAGCACAATCCTATGATTAATATTATGGGTATGGCAAGGAAAAGTCTTAATATAGGATGCACAAGGCTTCTAGGGAGTCCTCGATATACTCTCGGTACGTGAGGCACAACCGTGAACACCAGTCCGTCACAAGCGTGAGTCGGGAACCCCAGCGAGATACTGAAAGGCTCAGACCAACTCTTCACGTCTATCTAGGTATCACCCTAGCTTCGACGCTCTGCCAATTACGACGTGACTGGATTGGGGTACAACTTTCGTTCTCCCCCCTTTATATACCCTGCCGGTACGCGTGGTTGGAATCGTCCCTTAGGGTGATAAAATCTCCAAGCAGGTCCCACTAAAAAGAAGACACTAACCGTTTCCAACTACTCCCCAGGCTCACACAAAGTGCAAGAGGAAAGCAAAAATGAATTAATGCCCCCTTGGGTAACACAAGAACAAGCAATCACAGCAAACAACGAAGTTTTAATCCCCTTAATTATACTATGTTCAAAAATAGCAAAGATAATTTTTCCAGAAATTTGATTAAATAATGGCCCTGCAAGCAAATGTTAGCTATCTTCTTTTTCGTCCTTAGTCAAATTATGCCACAATATGCTGCAAAACGTTAGCAAAAAATACCAATATCCTTGCCAAAATAATGTTAGAGGGTTACTACTTGAAAATAGCAAAAAACGGGAGCAAAAATGAAGCTAAAATGACTGTTTTACCTTCCAAACTGTGTTGTTTTGGGGCGCTTCCGCCCTTCTGCAGCAAAAATCGAGGCGCTTCCGCCTTTCTGCAGCAAAATGGGGGCGCTTCCGCTTTTTTGTAGCAAAAGTGGGGGCGCTTCCGCCTTTCTGTAGCAAAAGGTTAGAGGGCGCTTCCGCCTTTCTGCAACAAAAGGTTAGAGGGTGCTTCCGCCTTCCTGCAGTAAACTTTATCAGATTTCTAAGAAAACAAGAAAGTTGTGCCCCTCCCACTGCAAGAAACGTGTTAGAAAAACTTTTTAAATTTATCCCTAATTGCAACAAACTCGTTAGAAGAAAGTAAAACTTTGAGATTTAGGGCGCTTCCGCCTTCCTGTAGCGTATCAGCGCCCGCTTTTCTCAAGCAGGCCAAGGGCTGCCTCGGCTTTTCTCAAGTAAGTAGGAAACAGGGGCGCTTCCGCCTTTCTGCGACCTTTTCCTGCACAGTTCTTAGTTAAAACAAGGGTTAAATATAAGAACCCGTTTGTGGGTCCCACCGGGCGTGCCAGAAATGTATACCTTGGAATTTATCCTGCTCTAAATGTGCAAAATGACTAAGAAAGGTGAATAACAAAATACCAAGGACACCTCAAGATTAGCCAAAAGAGTGATACAACGAAAAGGAATGTAAATAAAATGAAACACAAACAATTTTACCTCCCTTGTTGTTGATATCTCTTTGATTGGCCCTTGCTTGGAATGGATTGTGTGTTCCTTAGATGATTGCTTGAGTGACTAAAATGCAAGATTCAATGTGCAATATGATCAAGAGAGATGGCTAGATGATTGCAAAGAATTGAGGATGTAATTTGGACAAAGATGTAGTTATCAAATGGTTAAGTGTTGAAAATGCCCTTGAGGAGGGGTATTTATAGGAGAATTTGAATTCTCTAGAGAATTCAACGGTCAAGATTGATCCAACAAGGTCAAGATGAAGGGCTATAGTGGGTTGAGAACCCACAAGCCCTCACATCTTGACATGTGGAGGGTGAAGTGGACAAGGGGATATGAGGTGTAAGTGAGGTGTCAAGAAGGTACATGAGGTGGAAAAGGACATGCACCTTGGGGAGTGAGGAGATTTCCTTAAAAAAGGATTTCTTGTCCCCAAGTGGGATTGAAAGAGACATTTGAGGAATTTTGGAATTCCTCAAAAATCTACATGGGAAAAGGAAAGGTGGTTGGGGATATAAATGTGAATTAAAAATTCACATTCCTAAGATGATCTAAAGGGTAAAAGATGGGCTCCAAAAAGGTGGGACTTGGTCACATGTGGAGATTGTGACAAGTCCAAGGTTCTAGAAGCCTTGGAAGAATGGAATGTGAATTAAAAATTCACATATAAAGGAGATGAACCTAGGACAAATAAATGTGAATTAAAAATTCACATGGGAAAGGGGGTCAATATCCAAAAAGGAAAAATGGAAGAATTGACCAAAAAGTGGTGTTAAATTTAGCTAATGACCTTGGTTAAGGTTGTGCAAACATTGGATTAGGCTAATTAATGGAAGATTAGAGGCAAGTGGCAAATGTAGGAGGATGTGACATTAATCTTGATTAAGAGGATGCACATCATAATCATGAATTAATTAAATTAATTCAGATTAAGGCAAGGTTATGGAGGATGTGACAAGGAGAGAGAAAGTGAGGAATTTTAAATTGATTTTAAATCAAAAAGGGGAAAAATGACTAAATTAAATAAATTAGTGTATTTATTTAATTTAGAGAGGAATAAGGTGAAAGACAAAGTATTAATTATTAAATTAAATACTTTACCGATATGAGACAAAGGGTGTAATATTAATTTAATAAATTAATATTAACACGATAGACGGAAAGACAGTAAATTTAACTATATGGAAGTGATTAAATTTAGATGTCTACAACTACAATCAATGCATTTATAGGTTATAGGTCTAGTAAAATGATCATATCCAATGGAATAGTCACAAAGAACTTGGTTTTTTATCCTCCGGCCCAACCTTATGTTGACCTTGAGCAAACTATTTGGCCCAATTTGGATGAGGAAGATAACTATTCTCTGCAAACACTGATGACTATAGAGCGCAACCCCTTATTGGATGACCATGATGAGGATGAACTCATTGCTCACATAATTCAAAATGACTATGGAAGGATCCCATAGCAACAAGACTGCCTCATATTCCTACAAGACCCCTTGCAAAGTATTATAACCACCAATTCTATAGAAGAGATATCCCAACTATTTCATTCATTACTACCTCAACAATGTCTACCCATTATACCAAACCTTAACCTTTCATTCATCCAAGAATCATCCAAGGAGTTGGAAATAATGCCTAGGAAAATGTTGAATATAAATAATGCATTGATAGAAGAGTAGTAGAACTCTTTGTAGACAGTTATGAGGAAGCTCTGAATAATTTGGAAAAAGTGTTGAAAAGGTGTAAGGAACACAACTTGTCACTCAGCAATGAAAAATGTTTCATGATGATGACACAGGGAATTCAGGTTGATCCACACAAAATAGAGATAATATATACCTTACTTGTTCCTTAGAAACATAGAGATATCAGGATTTTTCTTGGCCATGCATGCTACTACAAGTGGTTTATCAAAGATTTTAGTAATATTTATGCACCATTATTTGTTTTGTTGAGTAAGGACATTGAATTTGAATGGACATCTAAGTGTCAACACTCCTTTGAAGAATTGAAGAAAGCTTTGACTCAAGCACCAATATTGAGAGGTCCTAATTGGACTCTGCCTTTTTACATACATATAGATGCTTCAGATTTTACTATTGGAGCAATTTTGGGTTAGAAAGAAGGCAATAAGGAGTATGCAATTTATTATATCAGCAAGAATCTTCAACAAGCAGATTTAAACTATATTGTAATAGAAAAAGAGATGATTGTTGTAGTAAATTCTATTAATAAATTTAGGCACTATATTACTGGCTATTCAATCTTTATCCATACAAAGCATTCAAAAATTTGGTATTTGATGAACAATATAGTAGTTGGGGGTAGATTGGTGAGATGGCTACTTCTTCTACAGGAATTTGACATTACCATAGTAGAAAAACCTAGTAAAGAAAATGCAGTGGCAGATTTCTTGTCGATATTGCCAACATAATCAATAGAAGGAGTGGTGGATGATTTATTCCTAGATGAACACTTGTTTTCTCTACAAGTACAAGTACCTTGATATGCAGATATTGCCAACTATTTGGTCACAGGGTAGATTCCACCACACTTTTCTCTGAGGAAGAAAAGACAGCTAGTTCACAAATGTTTCCCATACTCCTGGGTATCTAGCTATTTGTTTTATATTGGCCCTAATAACATAATGAGAAGGTGTATTAGGGAGGATGAGATCTTTGAAATCATGAAGGGATGTCATGATGATCC
This sequence comes from Sequoia sempervirens, assembly GCA_007258455.2. NCBI lineage: Eukaryota > Viridiplantae > Streptophyta > Pinopsida > Cupressales > Cupressaceae > Sequoia > Sequoia sempervirens. Next base: position 10,879 of record VDFB02372782.1, on the reverse strand, counting down.
ATGTGGAGGTCATTTTGTAGCAAAAAGAATAGCCTTTAAGATCCTCACAACTGGCTATTATTGGCCAACTTTGCAAAAAAATTTAGTTAAATACACAAGGAGCTATGATAGGTGTCAAAGGATGGGAAGACCAACAAAGAGTGACGAGATGCCCTTACAACCTCAATTGACACTGGTACCTTTTAACAAATGAGGTTTAGACTTCATTGGACCTATCTCACCTACATCCAATAACAAGGAATACACCCTTGTTTGTACTGACTACTTGACTAAATGGGTGGAAGTAAAGATCTTGTAGTTTGTCAGAGATGGTAATATGGCTAAGTTCTTATAAGAAGATATATTTACTAGGTATGGAGTACCTAGAGAAATAGTCACTAAACAAGGAACGCAATCTACTTCTAATATAATCACCAAGTTGGTAGAAGAATAACAAATTAGACACAAGAAATTAACACCATTTCACCCTTAGGCTAATGGTCAAGTGGAAGTTACTAATAGGGAGATTGAAGGTATTCTCACCAAGACAGTACCACTACATAGGAAAGACTGGGTTGCAAGGTTTCCTGAAGTAGTATGGGCTTACAAAACAACATGGAAGACCACCACTAGATTCACACCTTATGAGTTAGTCTATGGTAAGACAACAGTCCTTCCTATTGAATTTGAATATAAAACACTAAGGACAATAGTAGAACTAGAAATGGATTTAACAAAATCTCAAAACGATAGGTTGCATGCCTTAAATGGGTTAGATGAGATATGAATGGAAGCAATTCATTACACAAAGGTAGTTCAACAACAAAGAATGAAGTGGCATGATCAATACATCAAAACTAAGGAGTTCATTGTGGGGGATTGGGAACTATTATATGCTTCATGATATAAGGACTTCAAAGGAAAATTCCAGTCCAAATGGTTGGGCCCCTATGAAATTAGTCAAGTTTATCCTAATGGAGCAATCCAATTACACACCATTGATGTAGTTCGGTTTTCACTTCTGGTCAATGGCCATAGATTGAAGCTATATAAGAAGCCATTGGAAAAAGGATGATTTCATATTTTCACTATTTCAACAATATGATTCTCGCAATGAACTAAATACTAAATTTGACACGTGGAGCACTGGTTTAGAAATACATGATATACCTGGCACTTCTGGTGATCTAGAGATTGAGCTATACAGCTCAGTCCTTGAGCTCTCTCAGGATTAATTTTTCATTCTCTCACAAGTTGTGAGGTCCCACCTATATATAAGCATTACATATTTGCTTGTTGTTGTATTTTACACTTTAAAAGGAGCAATAAAAGGGAAACAATATTTATATGAGCATTTTTGGGATCATATACATGTGTGAAAATAAGTATTTTCATTATCCTTTACTTATGCTTTCATGATTTGACCTAGAGCATATTAATTGATTATCTATATTTCTCAAACATCTTTAAAGACACACTATATATTCTTGAGGGTATTGTTCTTGATCATTTATTTATTTGCTACATATATATCCTTACATGTTTTGACACAAGGTGGTAATTATTCCCACCTATAAACCATTAATATAATTGCTTTTGTATAACAATGTTGATTATTGAAATGAACCCATTTTTCTAATTTATATGTTCCTATATATAGGCATGATTCAATAGATAGGAACCCTCTCTCCCCCTCATCGTTAATCATACCTACTCTAAGTATTGTTGTTTATAGTCTTCTAAAAGATAATTCAATCTTGGATGAAATTTTAGAGTAATTATCACCCTGTTCTAACTTGATGTGAGTATGTGAGTTTGCCTCTAGAATTTTAATAGAAAATTGTGATGCATCATAGAGTTGGAACTAGGATCTAAGATCAAGCTACCATTAGGTTTGACCAACTTATTGGCCACTTCCAAACATACAAGGAATCATGTATTCAGTGGGAATATAAGATAAATTATCTTTAGATGATTATATAATATGTATCAAAACATGGAAGGATCATATGTGGAACCTAAATTTAATATTTTAAATTATAGAGCTTTGGGTAATTTTAATAAAATAATATGATAATAATATTAAATGAAGCCATGAATGAGATAAAGGGGTTTAGTGGTTGGTTCACGCAATCCCCTTCCTTTTCATGCACCAGAATTAGAGACAATAATTAATAAAAGTACATGATTCTAAATATGTGAGTGATAAATTTATTATTGATTGACCTCTTTAGGTAGCGAGCAAAGATACATAAGTTTATGCTTGAAAATAAAATAAAAGAAAATAATAGTCAACATAGTCTCTACATTGTTTTAAGTAAATATAATTGTTTAAACATTCCATTCCCAGAGAATGTAAATGTGGAACGGACCGAACTAATTTGAAATAACATGAGTGAATGTTTGCATTTAATCCAAGATCTATCTAACATTAAGGCTATACTTAATAAATAATTTGAGGGATCATTAACCTTAGTTAAAAAATAAATATCTAAACTTTAATGAATAATACTTAGGTAAATAAGTAAGCAAACATATAGCTGATTTGAAAAAGAATAGATTTTGGATATAAGGAAATCATGCAATTATTTAGTGGATGTTAAATGGATAGAAAGATAAATTACAAACTAAAATTGATAAATAGAGGATAAGTTATTGTTCTTCTTGTTATCAACAGGAGTGCACTCGTGTGCGATAGCAAAAATACTTAAATAGAAAAACAAAATGTTCAGAAGTTTGAGTAAAGTGGCGGCCTACAAAATGAAGGAGAATACAGTCAACATAGCACACTAGAGATAGATTATTTATATCTTTTCTTTCAATTTCCTTAGGAAAAAAAGTGGTAAGTGAAGATTCGGAGGCTATAGACTTACCTTCGTTTGTTTTTTGAAAGAAGATATAACCATATAAAATTCAAAAAAATCTCTAGTGGCAGCTTCACAGAACAAGAGATATCAACAAACGATGCAAAGACAAGAGGATATAAAAAATAATGTGTTATGGCCACAGCTATATGAAAGCCTAAAAGCCCTAATAAATCAAAAAAATGTCCATAATGGTTGAAAAGAAACGACTTACCAAGCACTGTTACAGAGAATCCCTCAAAAAGAATCATCAGAAACAACAGTATGAAACTCAAGATTCAAGCTCCAATTCAGTCCAAACCATACTATCATGGTGGCAAAAGCTTGTTCACAAAGTTGCAAAGTAAGAATGAAAGGAGTGATGATTAGAGTTCGATGCTTTTACCTTGTTGTCCTAATTCGAGTGTATGGGTTTTTTGGACTGTGTTTTTTTTTAAATAGAATCATTGTGAAGGGGAGCCTGTGATTTTTGTAAAGTTAAGTTCAAATTATTACTTTGAATTGAAGTAATAATACTTGACTTAGTTTGCATGAAGTGAATCAAAGAGCAAATGGAATATGTCTCGACTGAAGTTTTCCACTTATCTTCATTGCATGATATTAGACAAATAAAAATAATTATATAATTAAATATTAAAGGTATTTTTACCTTGATATTTAACATGTAAATGTAAAGGAAGGAGAACAAATATATATTAAATATTAAAATAATCATTTTGATTATCTTTCATATTTAATCATAGTCATTTTCTTTCAAACCCATGCAAGGAATATAAGTGAAGGCTAACTGAAGGACTAAAATCATGCAAATTATGGAGATTCCTGAGACATAACCTCAGTTCTACATCATTTTTGGAATTGTTTAGATCGTACACATTAAGAGGAGGAGTTTGCAACATTCAGAGTGCAATTTACATTGGCTTTCATTCCTCTTTTTGAGGGTTGTTATCTTTGCTCATGGGGAGGATATTTTCACTTTTAGTTCACTTTTAGTGCTACCCCCATGCAATCAGGAGCCATTTCAAGACACACTTTAGTTATATACAGTGTGAGACGAAGTTTTGAGTTGTTTAAGCTCAGTTTGCAGCATTGATGGGCCCCATTTTTAGACAGTTTTGATTTTGCTCATGGATAGCTTTGGAGTTCGAATATTTTTGACTTCAATTAGCTCAACATATATTTTCGGTATCATTCTCTTCTATCTTTTGTATATATTGAGAAAAGGACTTAGTCTTTTCTCAGTTCTTGATGATTATTCCTTTGCATTTTTGCAAATAAGAGATTGATTTTGTAACTCATATTTTTTACAGTTAATATGATGTAGCAACTCTTTACAGGTTAATTTAGTTGTCATTTGCAAAGATTCCTTCATTGTTTCTTATTGAAATCAAGTTTTTACCTTCTCACATTAAGGTGTTTTGATCATAGGTCATAGACCATGCTACCGTTTTGTCTTTCCCTTTAGGTCGTGGAAATATTATTTTCCTTCATAAAGGATTGATTTGCAGGCCCTTTTATGAAACACTTATGTGATTAAGTTGTTCAATTTGAGTTGTGAAAACAGATTGTAGGAGATATAGTTGTGAATCTAATTGCATGCTTTATCATCATTTAGGTGTATCACCTTTCATTTTAAAGTTCAGTTTATGCATTTAATTCAAGCCTTTCTTCCCTTTTCCATCAAAATTACAATCCATCATTAGAAAATCTTATAGGAAGTCAGCCTATAATCTGGAGGTTAACTTTCAACATAGGGTACCCACAACCTAAAAGTTTTCCCATGTTACACAGTATTGCAAAGTATCTTTGCTTTTGCATGCGGGTGCACTCTAGTTGATAACAGTTTTTGGCACACCTGGTGGGACTCTGAAGACCACTTCAAAGAAAGAATTCAAAACTTTCAAGCTGCTATTTTTAGAATTACATTAGATTTTTACCTATCAGAGGTTATCATATTTTATTTGGCGACTCTGTTTTACTTGGTTTTAATTGCAGATTCAGTAGCACATGAGCAGAGTTCAGAAAATAGCAAGTGTTGATCCATTTGAATACCTACAACTATCATCACCAAAGAGGAAAGGCAAAACAAAAAGAAGAAGGTTATGAAGATCAAGATCACATTCAACACCGAGATCCCATTCTCCACCTTCTAGTCTTAGATTTGCAAGTTTTGTACCTATTTTTTCAGTAGTATGTCTTGTACTACAAGTGCCAAATCTAAGAGTTCAAGCAGCTCTGATGGCTGGAGCACATGCACTTGTACCATTTAATGGGGGCAACCCATTGAATTTTTCTTAGCACGATGACATACCGGTAGTTGCGCTTAAAATTTTGCCTAGTTTTACTGGTGAATATCAGACTACGCCAATTGAACACATAAGGGACATAGCTTCACTTTGTGGAGTTCGTCATGTCATAGAAGAGAACGTGGCGTTGAGGCTTTTAGTAGCCTCATTTAAAGGCAAGGCACTCCAGTGGTTTAGAGGCTTACCAGTGAATTTTGTTGCATCATGGGATGACTTGGGAGAAAAGTTGAGTAAACAATTTTTTGAAAAATCTGATCATCTATCTCTAGTTGAGAAAATGATGACTATTAAGAGAGCCCCACAAGAACATATGACAAATTTCAACTTCTGATTCCAAAGAACTTGGAACAGAATCCCAACCACGGTAAGGCCTACACCAAATCATGCTTTCTTGTATTATCTTAGAGCAATTAATAGTGATATTGCACTTCTGATCCAGTCTATGGGAGGAGTAACTCTGCCAGCAGCCTATGAGATAGCTATTAGAGATGAGAATAACTTAATACATGCTGGTAAGATTGCACCCAAGCCTCCTATGCCTATTTTTGTAGATATTCAACCATTGATACCCATTCAAGTACCTCCTATAGCTCTGTTACCTATTGTTCCAACCTTAGGCTTTCAAACTACTATTTAAAATAGTGTTGTTCCAGCAAATTTAGACTTGCAAGAGCTTAGAGGTACCCAACAACATATGGCTAAATTGTTGAAAACAGTAAGCAATGACTTAGTAAGCCTCAAAAATCAGCAAAACTAGAATTATAGACCTTATCAAGCACCTTTTTAGGCAAATAGACCGCCTTTTTAGGCTGACTACCAAGGCCAGAAAAGAAATTTCAATACAAGGCCTAATCAGCCATATAATCAGAATGTTTCCAACTCTTCTAAAGAGCTGGTACCTTTACAGAACAACTTGGCACATGATTATGTGTGGTGCTATCCCTGTAATCGGTCTCATAACCAAGCTACTTGTATGAACGGGGTGATTAATCAGGCACTCATGGTACAAAGTAGTTTTGATGCTTCTTAGAAAATATCAAAGGAGAACAATGATCAACAAGATGATCAAATACAGAAGAATGATCTCGATGTTGCCATGATGAATTGGCAAGGTAGTGAATTTTGTGGAGTTAATCATGCATAAGGGTAGAATCAATCATCTACCTCCATTGCAGCCAATACAAGGTCAAAAAAGAGAGTTGTTGACCTGAGACAACAAGTTGTTTCTAGTCAACAAGAAGAAAAAGATAAACAAGTTGTTCAATAGAAAAATTAGGCTTCTACAACACAATAGGGGAAAGTTCAACTTTCTGCAGCCCAAAACGTTCAAATTTTATCAAGACAGCAAGTTGTGTCAACAAAGGAACAACCAAAAGTTCAATCTCAGCCTTTACCAATACAAACAAAGGTTTTTGTTCCAAAATTGCAACAAAAGGTGAGTTTTCCAACATTTAACATAGTTGATCATATGAAGAAAGCAACAGTCAGTTTGTCCATGCTTGATGCATTGCACATACCTGGACAAAAGGACTTACTGTAGGAAGTGTTGGCTAAGATTTCAATTTCTAATGAACATGCTAAGGAGCAGCCTCGTGTCCTTGCAAATAGTTTTGAAAGCAAGAAAGAACAGTCAATACAAGAGGTAAAACCACCACCATTTTATGCCAGTTTGCTTATTGGTAATAGCATAGTGCATAACTGTATGATAGATTCATGAGCAAGCAACTCAATTATGCCCAAATAGCTGATAGATAAGTTAGGACTAGAATATGAGCCATTGTCAAAAGGGGTAGTTCAATTAGATGGAACAACCAAATTAAGTCTGTTGGAGTTATCAAAATTCCACCTCTTACCTTGCACACTTGTCCCAACTTTTCAATACAAGATATATGTACGTCATTGATCTCCCACCATTCTTTGCCATTTTCATTTTTGGAGATTTTACAACAAAGTTAGGTGGATATTTGTCATCAGATTGGTCACATATGTGTTTCAAGACCAAATATGGTACTAGAGTAACTATCAAATCAAAACCACAAGCTAAAGACCATATTGAGCCTTATGTTGCAAATCCTATAAATGAAAACCTAGCCATCCATGAGTATGAGCATCAATCCATGACCCTTGACCCCAATGAACCCATTGAAGGCATACCCGACATAAATTTAGATGAGTGGGTAGTCGAGAATCATGAGGTTAATCCATTTAGCCACATGGATAAGGTAGATTTTGGCATTTACATGATTTAGGAGCCTGATGTGATTATTCCAAATCTGGTCGAAGAGGAAATACAGCCAGAACAATAGATTGAGCAACTTTGGAAGCTATATTATGATGGTTCAAGGAGTAAAGTAGGTGCTAGTGGAGGAGCTATGCTCATTTCACTTGATGGAGAGAGATATTTTTCAGCACTTCGCTTTGCTTTCAGTTGTTCTAACAATACAACTAAGTATGAGGCATTAATTCATGGCCTAGAATGGGCCAGAAAGAAAGGTATCAAATGTCTCCAAGTATTCAATGATTCAGAGCTAATAAAAAATTAGGTAAGAAACCTGAACGTAACTAAAAATGATTTGTTGAAACTATACAACCATAGAACTTGGGATTTAATAGAAGAATTTGATGCTTTTAACTTGCTATCTATTCCTAGAAATTTGATAAAGAGGCAGATAGGCTTGTTGCCATAGGATCATAATATGAAATACCAACTGATATACACAATGTTGAGGTACAACAATATGTCAAGGTGGTAGTAAGACCATTTGTACCTGATAATAACATTAGTTGGCTAGTTTTTTACAGCGATGAACAAATAATCAGTTTTCTGATGGAAGAAGTGGAGTTTTCTGCTAGAAACTAGCAAAAGCTTGAGCAACAATATGAGAATCATATATTGCAGTTGAAATCTAATAAATTTCCTAAGGGATTGGTGACCCTTGAATCAATTTTCAACACTGATGATCAGGTTAGAAAAGATAGGTCCAACATCACAGTGAAAGAAGAACACTGTGACCCAATTGAAATTTCTAAAGACAAGCTTCTTAAGCTTGGAAAATTTTGTACCAAAGCAAAACAACAAGCCTTTGTCTTGCTTTGCAAAGAATTCAGTGACATATTCACTTGGAAGTATGGAGATATGAAGGGTTTTAACCCAAAGTTAGCTCATCACACAATTGAGCTAGAACCCAACGCAAAACTAGTAAGACAGAAGCAAAGGCCATTGTATCCCAAGTTGGAACACCTTATGAAATCATAATTAAACAAGTTGATTGAAAGTAGTATTATCTTTTCGATAAAGCACACATCTTGGGTTTCTAACTTGGTGCCTGTCAAGAAGAACATAAAGATAAGGTTGTGTGTAGATTTATGTGATCTAAACAAAGCTTCACTCAAAGATCACTATCTGTTGCCTTCAATGGAGAAGATATTGTAGGTTGTTTCAAGTTCGAAAAGGTTCTCATTGTCAGATGGTTATTCAGGGTATAACCAGATTTTGGTTAAAGAAGAGGACCAGTATAAAACAACCTTTACCACCAAGTGGGGTACAATGGCTTACAAAAAGATGCCCTTTGGGTTGTCTAATGTAGGGGTAACGTTTCAAAGGGCAATGGATATTACCTTTCAAGGCTTTATTAATAGGTTTATTTTGGTATACTTAGATGATATTATTGTATTTTCAAATAAAGTTGACGAACATTTTATGCATTTAAGGCAGATCTTTGAAAGATGCAGAGAGTACGGGGTGTCACTAAACTGCAAAAAGAGCATTTTTGCAGTCCATGAAGGAAAGCTTCTGAGTCATATTGTTTCAAAGCACAGTATCACCATTGACCCAGAAAGAATTACTGCAATTTTAGCTTTACCCCTGACTGCACATAAGAAAGGTTTGCAGAGTTTCCTAGGAAGGATTAATTTTGTTAGGAGATTCATTCCTAGCATTGCAACTTTATTGCAACCACTTACAACCATGTTGAATAAAAACATTCAATTCAGCTAGAAAAAGGAAGGTAAGAATAGTTTTGAACAAATTAAAGAGGCACTTGCAGCAGCCCCAACACTTATTAATCCAAATTTTGATAAACATTTCATTTTATATGCATTTAGGAGTGTTGATACAATTTCAGCCATGCTCTTTCAGCGAAACAGAGAAGGACTAGAGTAGCCCATGGCTTTCTTTAGTCAAAATTTGCATTATTATGAAGCTAAATATTTATTTTTTGAGAAGCATGTATTAGCTGTAGGAAGAAGCCTTAAAAAATTTAGGCAAATGCTGTCAAATAATAAAATACAATTATTGGTCACTCATCCAACAGTCAAAGATTTTTTGCTCAGCAAAGATATTAATGATAAAAGAGCAGGTTGGATCACAAAAATTATGGAATATGACATTGAAATTAAGGTCACCAAGCTTGTTAGAGGCAAGGGCCTATGTGAACAACTTGTTGTTAATGATGAAAACAACCAAACAACCGATCAACAAGTTGAAACAGTGCTAAATAATGAGGAACATGTTGTTCCAGTTACAACAGTAAATTGGATTTAACAGATGGTACATTATTTGCATACGGGTGATTATCCTGAAGGTCTAGATAAGTCCAAACGAAGGTATTACAAGCTTCAAGCCATTCCATATGCTTTAATTGATGGAATTTTGTACAAAATATATTTTCATAATTTTATGCTTAGATGTGTTGAACCAAAACAAATTGAAAAAGTTTTGAATGAGTTTCATGATAGGCCCTTTGGAGGCCACTTTGCACCAAGAACAAAAGCTCTGAAGATAATGAGAGTTGGGTATTATTGGCCTGAATTATTTAAAGATGCCCATGCTTGTGTCAGAAAATGTAACAATTGTGTAGTGTTTGCAGGAAAATAAAATCGTGTAGCTCTGTCTTTACATCCAATTCAAGTGGAACAACCTTTCAGCAAGTGGGGACTAGACTTCATTGGTCCCATAAATCCACCTTCAAGTGCTAGGCATAATTGGATATTAACAGCAACAGACTACTTCATGAAGTGGACTGAAGTAGTTATACCGAAGGATGCAAATGAAAAATTTGTCTTGAATTTTTATCAAGACTTGGTTTCCAAGTTTGGTACACCAAATTCAATAATTTTTAATAATGCTTTAGCATTCACAAGTTTAAAATTTTCAGATTGGTTAGTAAAAAATAATATTTATCTGAATACTTCTTCAAACTATTACCCTTAGGGTAATGGACAAGCAAAGTCCATTAAGAAGACTTTAATAAAGATCATAAAGAAGACAAACCAAGATAATCAGAGAACTTGGCATGAGAAGTTGAAACTAGCCCTTTGGGCTGATAGGATCACACCTAAAAGAGCAACAGGTAATTCACCTTACGTTCTAACATATGGTAAATAAGCTAAAATTCCTATCTCAGTTGAGTTGCCTACATTAAGTATGATCAAGTAACTAGAATTGCTTGACGAAGAACCTATGGAAATTAGGCTTGCACAACTTATGGAGCTAGAAGAAACAAGAAAAGAGGCATTAAGAAATTTGGAAGTTCATCAAGCTCGAATGAAAAGGACATTTGACAGAAAATTTGTCCTGAGAACTTTAAGAGAGGGAGATCTAGTATTTAAATGGGATGAACTCAAGAGTAGACCAAGAAAACATACAAAGTTTGATGCCATGTGGGGTGGCCCATATATCATAATAGAATGCAAACAACATAATGCATTCCAGCTCTAAAAGTTGGATGG
>VDFB02372781.1:0-25283 GCA_007258455.2 Sequoia sempervirens | reverse complement strand
ATACCTTTCCTATTGGTGACAAAGGTATATTGGTGAAAGAAGATGCAATCGTTGAGAATCATGAAAGTCTTACTTGTCCTTCTCCACCTCCCCCTTGGGAAGATATTATAACAATAGAAGGTGAAATCATTGTCACTACTTTACTTAGTTTAAATTCCTCTCCCAACACCTCCCCTTCTTGCGAGAATCCTTTAGTGAAAAAAGATACAATTGTGAACGACCATGAAAATTACATTTGTGAGGACATGTTGGTGTTAAGAGATCTAATGATTGAGAGCTATGACAATCCTACCTCTCCCACTTGGGAAGAAACTATAGGAAATAGGGATGTAATTGTGGATAACCATGATAATCACATTGGTTCTTCTCCTAATATCCTTCCTAGTCATGAAGAAGATAGTTTAGTGTTAGAAGATACACTTGAAAGTCATGAAAATCTCGTTTCTCCCTTTCCTAATGCTCCTACCATTTGGAGAGAGATATTTGAATGAAAGGATCCAATCATTGACAAGCATGATTCTCCTTATCTCGATGTCTCCCCTCTTGGTGATGAAGCTACTTTACAAAATCGAACCAGTGAATGTGATGAACATCTTAAAGCTCCTCTAGTAGGGTAGATATTGGGGCACAAGAGAATGAGCCCTTAGAAAATAAGGATGAAATCAAGGACAATCATTACAATCAAATTGGACCTTCTCCTAATATCCCTACTATTGGTAAATAAGATACTTTTATGTTAGAAGATCAAAGAAATGAGAGTCATGAGAATCTTAGTTGCTTCTCTTCCCCTAGGGGAAACATTACAGATAAACAAGACAATCCAACCATTGATAACTCCCTTACTTGTGATGATGTCATTTTAGAAGAACCAAATATTGAATGTCATGAACATCTAGTTTGTTGCTCTCCTAAAAATTATCCTCCTAGGGAGGATATCATGGTGCAAGAAAATGACAACAATTGATAGTGATGTGACTTCCTTACATGATGATGAAAAGATGACACTAGATTCCCTTTCATTAGAAAGACATCAAACCAAAACCACTGAGGTTATGAATGTCCAAGTGTCCCTTAGATCCCCCTTAATTATTGGACCTCCTAAATACCCTATGGTACATCCTAAGAATCCTCTAATTCTTTACCCACCATCACAATGACCACAAACTCAAAACAAGCTTGTCCTCATCCTTGAACCACCTAAGAATAACATGTTGTAGCAGCCAAGTTATAATACTGTTGGTTATACATATAATAGTAGAAATAATCCACAACCAAGACAAACACCTTCAACATCCCTCCCATTGCCTAACCCTATCTTGTCTAGTGCCCCTCGTTTTCCTTCACATAATGAAAAGGAGTACAATCTTGTTGAACAACTAAAGAATACTCCTGCTAAGATATCATTATGGGACCTTATTCAAGCCTCCCCTCATTATCATAACATGATTCAAAGTTCCTTGCAACAAGTCCCTCCCTTCCCTATTGTGCAATCAAATGAAGTAGCAACCCAAATTCAAGCTATAACTTCTGTCAACTTAGATATTACTTTACATCAAGATGAGTTACCCTCGCTAGAAGTGCAAAAAAAAATGATGCTTTCATGATAATAGCTATTTATAATGGGTTGGGAATAAAAATAACCCTTGTTGATAATAGCTCCATCCTTAATGTGTGTAGTGTGACCCTTTTGGATAGACTTGGCGTGGATAAATAAAAAATTCAACCCGCCTCTTTATCTATTCAAGGATTTGACAATGTAGGAAAGAAACCGCTTGGTGTGGTCACTTTTCTTATTACATTTGGAAAGGATACATTAAAAATCCCTATCCATGCTATGCCTCGAGAACTTTCATATAACCTTCTTTTAAGTAGACCATGGATTCATGAAATGCAAGCAGTGCCTTCTACTCTTCATCGTAAAATGAAGTATGTCTACAACAACAAAGTGTATACAATTGATGCCAACCTTGAACCAAAAAGTTGTTTGAACATTGAGAAAAATAAGGAAAATCCTCTGAAAACATTGACACCAACTACACAAGTGGAACTCGTGCAATAGAAAGAAAAATAAAAACATATTGAGGAAGTCACGAACTATTAGAAGATGATTGGAGTTCCTAAGATTTAACAACATTCATGGGCGAATACAAGATCATAAACAAAGATTCAGAAGACCCTTCAAAAGCATCCACCTCAACCACTTTAGAACAAAAGACAACAAATTACATAAAAAACTTTGATGAAGTTGATTATGAGTGTGTATTAGCACAAAATTGTGTCACACTTTTGGCCAAATTATTAGGACAAGTGAATTTAAGTATTTTTAACTAAAAAATAATTTTGGTCAAGCATATGATCTTGTAAGATTCGTTCTAGCTAAGTTATATATTTCCACAACTTTTCCAACTAATATTGTTGGCTAAATGCATATTTAGCACCACTTTGAGTCCAATTTACCAAAAAAATAAAATTATTTGAAAAACTTGACGTTTCAACAACTTCTACTCATGTAAAAATTATTTTTAAAAAAATATAAAAATACCCTTTTGTAGATCCATAAGTTTAGTTTTCAAAAATGTGTATATTTTAATAGTTTAATTATTATTTATATTTTCCTTTTATTTTTACTAAATGTAGGTTATCAACACAAAACATTAGGTTGATTACCATGTCAAGGAAATATAGTAAAATTTATTAATTTTTTTTGAAAAAATATGATTCCCTAGACACGAGAATCTCTATCAAGATGGTATAATTTTTTTCTATTTTAGATAAATAATTAATATGAAAGTTGACATCAACTTGAAACAACTAAGTTTGAATACATGACCATTTAATATTTATTAAAAAATATATATTTATCAAAATTGGAAATAAATATATTCATGCCTTAAAGTTTCAAGTTATAAATACACAAAAAAAATTGAAGGAAAAAAATTAAAATTTACTATATAAAGATTGACATCTCATGTAACTTCATTTTTCAACATTTTATCAACAACTAAATTATAGTGTTAATTTATAAAAAAAAATATTCCAATAGTTTTTTAATTTTTTCTCAAAAATACAAATATAAAATATACTAAAAAATAAATATTTTATTATTTTACATCATTTCAAAATTCAAAACATATATATCACTTTTTAGTAATTTAAGTTCAAAAGTTGGATCAATGTTGGCCGGTTCCTTTATAAAAGTGTGACACTAGCTTTGTACTTTTACCCAACAACCATCGAATCCAGAAGAAATGAAAAAGATTTATGGAAAAAGGTTATGAACTTATGAAACAACTTGGGTATAGTGGAAAAGGATGTGGTGCTAGAGAGCAAGGTATTTGTGTCCCTATAAAGCCTAATACGTAAGGAATGACTAATGGTCTTAGTTGTTGTCCCTCAAAAGAAAAAAAAAGACTTCACTTAATGTCAACGCTATTACAAAAGATTCCTCTGAGCCAACTTTAACATTAGTACATCCTAAATTGATAGAGACTAGTGGTATTGATTATTATCCTTTGAAATAAATCACTAATAAATTTTGATCAATTTTTCGACGACGGATGCCGGGCCAGAATTTTGACATTTCAAATGTCGTTGAAATTCCGACGCAATAACAATGACAAACAGCTGTCGAAATTCCGACTGGCCGTTGTTGAAAAATTGATCAAAATGTATCAGTGAATGAAAGAAACAGAGAAATCCTTGCTTAATATCAATGTCATAATGCAAAACATTAATGATTGGAGTTCATTAGATTTTACACCCTCTTGTAAAGGAGAGAAAAAATCTTGCAATCTAAAAAGTCTTGTGTAGGTGTGACACCTTGTACTAAGCAAGAGATATCTATATCACAAAATAAAATAACATCTACTTTTGATCAAGAGAGTATCTTGTCGAAACTCCTCCAAGATCGTTTGATATCTCTCTCTCCAAGAACACATTTTTTTTTTACTACAAGAATTCATTTTACGCATATCATAGAGTTCATGGTCATTCTACTAATGAATGTAAGGCTTTAAGTGATAAAATTCAACATCTTAAGGAGTGTGGTTCTCTTCCTTATGTTGAGGCACCTAATTCCTCTAATTGATACTGATTTTCACTCTAGCATGTTTCTCATCAATCACCTCAGCTCATCCTTGTATTTCACTAAGTGGGGCAAGGGGTTAGGTAGCCTTCTCCTCATATGGCACTTGTTATTGTCTCTTTTGTCTAGTTGACTGCCTACCATGTATATATAGGAGCAAGCTTGGGATGTGGGCGACATGCCTTAAGTTGGCTCACATGTGACATACTAAGGACAACCCTTTATCCATGATGTAGTTTCGTTCGGGAACGTATGAATTGGCATAGGGATTTTCGAACAACCTCTCATATCTTCTTCTACTTTAAAGCATTTTCTCACAACAATGGTGTTAGCAACCGCTTTAAAGTGGAGGCATACATCGACACTCATGTTTCACTGTGTGATTTTTCTTTATTCTTCCGATGCATCCTTTTCTTGGTGGTGGCATTAGATTTGATTTCGTCTGAGAGAATGATATTTCTTTGAATTGTTCTCTCTTGAAGACATTAAGCATGATGTTCCCTAAGAGAGACCTTACATGAACTAAGCAAAATTCCTTTGGATAAACTTTACACTATTTTGCATTTACAATAACTATTATGTGGCCACCTTGCATAACACACTTTGCTTTCCTGTGGAGCCATGTTTGTTCATGGGTGTCAAGCATACAAAGTTTTTCTTGCCTCATGAATCCTGTTGTCGTGTTGTGTGGTGCCTTATCAAAGTTATTAGGAGGTATAGCTTTTATATGGTTGTACCACAAAAACACAATAGGCAATTAGTGCCAAATTTTGCATCGGATTTTAGTGTATTTGAGTTGGCCATTTTGGAGTCATCTGATGGTGCAAAAGTCGGTGAAAACCTATTTCTTCATTTCATTGCCAGATTTTGTGCCAACTTTCACGCCTAAATTGGCATCGGATTTTGCATTGGAAATTTGGTGTCGGCAATAGTGTCTCCTTTAACGCCGAGAATAGTGCCAGAAATTGGCATTGAAAATAGTGCCTAAATTGGCGCCCAAGTTGGCTTCCAGTGCTTCCATGTCTGCTCCCATTGTTGCTTCTAGTTTTGCTCCCAGTTTTGCTTCCAGGTTTGCTTCTGGTTTTGCTTCCACTTTTGCTTCCACTGTGACATCCAGTTTTTCTTCGAGTATTGCTTCTAGTTTTGCTTCCATGGTGGCTCCTAATTTTTCTTCCATTTTGCTCCCATGTTTCTAGTTTGTTTTCCCAGATTGTTTCCAGATTTGTTTCCAATTTTGTTCCCCTGCATTTGCTTCCATTTTGCTTCCCAAATTTGTTTTCCTCAAGATTCTTCCAGCTTTGTTTCCTTTGTTTTGTTTTCCCTGTGTTTGTTTCCAGATTTGTCTCCAGCTTTTACTTTGGCGGATTTATGAGCCGACGGAGTTGAGCGGAGCGGAGCGGAGTTTGGCGGAGCGAGCGGAGTTTATCGAGTTGAGCCGACGCCGAGCGAGTTTGCCGAAGCGAGTTGATGTTTGTCGGCGGATAAAATTTTTCCATGGTGCCGGACGGAGCGATTGTTTGAGCCGATGAGAGCGATTCTGAATACGGAGTTGAACTGCGGATGGTTATAAGCGGACGGAGCTCTGAGCCGAGTTTGCCGAGCTCTGAAAGCCATGAGCATGACGGAGTCGGCGATTGCTGAGTTTGTTTCAATTTGGCTCCATTTTTGCTTCCTTTTTTTCTTCTAAAAATGCCTCTTGTTTTGCTTCATTTATTAATTTAATATGTTTTAATTCAATTTAATTTTTTAAATATATGATGCCTCTTAAATAACTCATATGATTATAGAGTAAGTAATTTAATTATTTAACTCATATGATTAATTAACAAGATAATTATTCTAACATGATCATCATCTATAATTAAAACAAGTGAGTCAAATATCTATAATTTAATTGAATTTGACAACATCCATCCTAAGCAGTAAATTAAAATCATCATACGTAATAAATATCCATCCAAAAATTATTGACCAATTTTAATATATATAAATTGACAAGTCAATATTGATAAGATCATCATAATATATAACTAAAACAAGTGAAAGTCAAATATGCTAGTAGATGAATAACATGTGAAAATGATACATGCCCAATAGTTGACATAAGTCAAAATAATACATGTACAAATGATATAAGTAAAAATGATAATTTATTTAACTCAAATTGATACAAGTCAAGATGATACATGTCCAAATGATATAAGTGAAAATGATAAATGCCAATATGATACAACTCAATAATATGGTATTGTAGGCCGTGAAAATGATACTTATGATAGTAACCATGAAAAGAGGCATCATAATGATATATCAACAATGATCCATGATGCAGTCTATATGATCATGAATGTCACTAGGTACTACCAGCAACTGCCTCATCATCATCATCGTCATAATGATATATCATCAATGATCCATGACACAGTCTATATGATCATGAAAGCCACTAGGTACTACCAGGAACTACCACATCATGATCACCACCATCATGTTCATCATCATCATCGTTGTCATTGTCATTTTTGTCATTGTCATCATCATTGCCATCAGCCTCGGTGTCTTCTATATCTGCATCATCATCATCCTCTTCCATGTGATCTATACCAGTAGAACCAATATTTTTTGGATCTATATCATGATGAGGATCATCTTGATCTTTTGGAAGACCCGTGCTCTACAAAAAAAAACATTTAAAATGAAAAGTTTTATTTATTTCATGCAATAATTTATTTATTTTGTTATATATCTAATATTGAAACATATAAGATGAAAGCATAATCATATTACATCATATCAAAGTGCACATACCATAATAAATTTTTTAAAAAATTACAGCTAATATGTGATTCCGATGATGTAAAACATGCAACAATTCTAATAAACATTAGTAAAGATCATAAAAAAAATTGTTATACAATTTAACTATCAACTGTAAATTCTATTACATAACCTTAAGTGCCAACCCTTTGCAAAAGAATGAGGAGACTGCAAGAAGATTGGATGCAAGGGGCATTGGTATAGGAGATGGACATGGCTCTTCCAAGCCATCCACTAAGATGGTTTCATACAAAAATGTGGAAGATATCCTCGTTTCTAGAGAGCTCATGATTTAGTTTGATAAAAAAAATGATGCTATTCTGGTACCCATGCATGGCATCATGGTTCCATTTCATGTAGCCACCATCAATATGGAGGGAATTCTTATATAAGGATAATTTTTAATGTTCCAGGTACCGGCTTTAATGCCAACTATGTACATGCCAACATTGAAATTCCCTAGCAGTATTTATGTTAAGGAAATTTACTTTAGATCCAAGGATTCAAAGCACATCAACCATGTGGTACGAATGATTAAATACCACAGACAATCTGTAGCAATGAAAGAGTCTAAAAAGAAAGAGATAGCTACAATGGTGACTTAGGATAAACTTTAGCTTTCATTTGAAAACAAAGGAAATTAGGCTGGTAAACTTGTGGATCAAGCTAGCATTTGGTGGAAGAGGAAGAAAGATGACTAGAACTCTGGAGGCCAACCATAATGGATTTTGGTATTCAACCATGAGAGCAGAAGAGAGAGCTGATATCATGTATCAAAACATTAAGCATGCATTCTTCAGCCAGCAGAGAAGGAGATGATTACTTTGCTTCATTTTCATTTGCATAACCATATCATGGCATGGGAACCAAGAAGACCAAGGATGTCCAGTTTTATGTGGAGGTAATGGATGTGGTCCAAATTTAGGAGGGGAAAGAAGGTCAATGTATGATCCTGATGAAATTGAGGAAGAACAACAAGAGAGGGACAAGAAAAATAAAATCACGCAAAGCTTCACCTGTCAAGCAAGTAAGAGAGCTATGGATCAACCTCATCTAAAAGATTTTGAACTAGAGTTTGATATACCATTTAGAGAGCTTGGTTTTCATGGAGTTCCTTTCAAAGCCCTTGCTTTTATTGTTCCTATGGTAAACTATTTGGTAGAGTTGATGGAATTACCTTTCTTAGTAATCACTATTAGTGAGATTGAGATTGTTAATCAATTAGGCGCTAATTTCCTATAGCAATGAAAGAGTCTGAAAAGGTAGAGAGAGCTACATTGGTGACTTAGGAGTAACTTCATCTTTCAAATTCAAAGGCAATTAGGCTGGAAAACTTGTGGATCAAGCCAACATTTGGTGGAAGAGGAAGAAAGATGACTGGAACTTTGGAGGCCCACCATAATGGATTTTGGTATTCAACCATGAGAGAAGAAGAGAGAGCTTATATCATGTATCAAAACATTAAGCATGCATTCTTCCAACTAGAGGAGAAGGAGATGAATCAGATGATTACTTTGCTTCATTTTCATTTGCATAACCTTATCATCACATGAGAACCAAGAAGGCCAAGCATGTCCAGTTTTATACAGTGGAGGTAATGGATGTGGTCCAAACTTTAGGAGGGGAAAGAAGGTCAATGTATGATCCTAATGAAATTGAGGAAGAATAGCAAGAGAGGGATAGGAAAAATAAAATCAATGCAGAGTTTCAAGGATTTGTCAAGCGAGTAAGGGAGCTATGGGAGCAGCCTCATCTAAAAGATTTTGAACTAGAGTTTGATGTACCATTTAGAGAGCTTGGTTTTCATGGAGTTCCTTTCAAAGCCTATGCTTTTATTGTTCCCATGGTAAACTATTTGGTATAGTTGGTGGAATTACCTTTCTTAGTAATCACTATTAGTGAGATTGAGACTATTAATCAATTAGGCACTAATTTCTTGTAGCAATGAAAGAGTCTGAAAAGGTAGAGAAAGCTACATTGGTGACTCAGGAGAGACTCCAGCTTTCAAAAACAAAGGCAATTAGGGTAGCAGACTTTTGGATCAGGCCAACATTTGGTGGAAGAGGAAGAAAGGTGACTAGAACTCTGGAGGCCCACCCTAATGGATTTCAGTATTCAACCATGGGAGTAGAATAAAGAGCTGATATCATGTATCAAAACATTAAGAATGCATTCTTCCAGCCAGTGGGGAAGGAGATGATTACTTTGCTTCATTTTCATTTGCATAACCATATCATGGCGTGGGAACCAAGAAGACCAAGGATGTCCAGTTTTATGTGGAGGCAATGGATGTGGTCCAAACTTTAGGAGGGGCAAGAAGGTCAATGTATGATCCTGATGAAATTGAGGAAGAAAAACAAGAGAGGGACAGGAAAAATAAAGTCAATGCAAAGCTTCAAGGATTTTTTAAGCGAGTAAGTTCCTTTCACATATGAATTAAATCCTTTCACAACTTCATAGTAGCATGAGGGGATATCACTAGGATTACTAAGAAGAGCCCAAATAACTGACATACTTGCACGTTTGTACAAGGTGCAAACATTGAAAGTGCCCAACTGTTTGAGTTAAGCTGGAGAGTGAATCTACCCACCTTATAGAAGCCTATCTCCAAAACCATCATTCACCCCTCCACTTTGTCCACCCAATAGAAGTAGGCACTGGTCATAATTAGATATTGCATACAAAATACAACTCACAAAATTGAATTCGAGCAATTACTCTCATTAGAAATTAGTCACTAAAACTCTATATCTACTCCACCTTCACATGCCTTAGTGAGTAGATTGCTCAATTTAGGAACCATATTTACCTGTAAATCTTCCTTATTGTTCAGGTATACCTACCTAGGTCTGGTAGAACTTGAAGAGTAGAAGGTAATCAGTCTTGTTTACCTTGTTCGTGGGCCAAAGGTGTATTAAGGGATTGGCACCCCCTTATTGTTTAAAACCTACACTTTTGAGACCTAACAAATCCCTCAACCCTTAAACCCTCAAGTACCCTCTACCCTCTACCCTCAACCCTCAAGTACCCTTAAACCCTGATCCCTTATTAACCCTTATACCCTTTACCCTATACATTGGACCTTGAACCCTAATCCTTGAACCATATACATCCCTCAATCATCTACCCTCAACCTTAAACCCTCAACCCTCTACCCTATACATTAAACTACCCTTAACCCTTAATTCTCAACCCTCAACCCTTAATCTGCACAAATTACTACGGTAAAGGAAATTTTTTCTTTGTTTATGATTATCTAGAGGAATAAATAGGGAATGCTAGTGACAACATGGATCTTGTCACACAAATTGTTGCATTTCATGTTAAATACAATGAAAATTCAAAGGCAGTAGATCTTTTGAGGAAAGTGAAATGTAGGCAAGCAACTGAAGGCTAGTGAATATTGGGGAAGGAATTTTTGTTGTAACACCCTTAATCCTTACTAGATCAGAACAATCAAGTGCTAAATTACGTGCTACATCAGGTGCTAAATTAGGCTCAAAAAGGCTCTAAAGCAGGCACTAAAATAGGCACTATTTAAGGTGCTAATATGGGCACTAAGGTAGACATTAATTTGGTTGCTATTTAGGAACTAATTTGGCTATTAAAGTAGGTGTAGTTTTTGGGTGCTAATCTTGGTGCTATTTGTGGCGCTAATTTTGGCATAATTGTGCATTGGATTTAGCGCCGACTTTTTCTAGTCGATGCAAAAAATGCTAGAAATAGTGTCGTCCCAAAAAATAGCATCGAATTTTCCCAAAAAAAGAAAAAATATATTAAAACAGTGGGAGGAAGCAAAAAATGGAGCAAAAAAAGGAGCTAATCATAGGGATTTGTTGTAGTGTATGTATGGGATTCAAACTTAGGCGTGACTTTCCCATAGCCACTTGCTTGAGTGTGTGAGCGCATACTAGTTGTGTGTGTATGTGTCTCACCTCTCTAGGGGCTCACCTAGTGGATGGCTTGAGGCTCCACTAGCCCTTGTGAGCGTGCATTTGGTTTGCATAGTGGACATCGTGTTCCACTTGTAAGACACCCTTTTTGGATACTCACCCAACAAACAACCTGAAGTTTCGTTTCCTTAGTGAGTGTGCATTTTGGACAAACAACTTAGATTTGATCCATAATGTGTAAGAAAAATGGTCAAAGCTTGATCCACCTTTTCTTTCTTTCATCTTTATGTCTTTGACATTGCCTATTTGTGTATCTTGTTTTGTTGCATATCATACACCTTATGTGTGTCCCTTTGTGCTTATGTTGGTTTGACGTAGGATCTTCGATCCTGGGGGCTTGACTACCCCCTTGATCTTTGTCATCCTAGACCATCCACATTGGTACATGTGGAACCCTCTTGAATGTCTAATTTAGTGTGAGTTTGAAGCAAGTTCCTCCTCTCACTAAAGTGGGGGCTAAATGTAGTGTAGGAAAAAGTAGCCCTTTTTCACACTTAATTTGGGAATGGATAATTAATGATAAAATGAACCTAATTATTCCTTATTTAGGGTGTTTTAAAGTATATCCTAACACTTTCACACTAATATAGGGCTTATTTATGCCTTAATTGGTCCTATTTTGTATCTACAATCCTTATTAATTACATCTTTTCATGGATAATCCCGAAACTTATCAAATAACCAATCATAATTCAGTGTTTTGGGTCATGTGTTCTAGATATGGTGATTTGGGACTCTTACACCACCTTGGGAGTATGAGTCCCACCTAGGTCATAGGACTTGATTTCAATTTTTACATTAAACATAACCTATCTTGGGGTTTGTGCCCCATTTTTGAGCCACTGAGACTCATACACCACCTTGGAAAAATGAGTCCCACTCTAATTAGGACCCATTTTGAATTCAATTCTTGGCAGGATTTTATCCTCCTAGATCTGATGTTGGCATAGTGTTGTAATTTTGAGAAATTTGGCATAAAAATTTATAAATACAAGGTTATTTCACATTGTTTCATCCTAGAACCTCATAAGAAATCAAGAGCACCTTCATAAGAGTTCACAAGAGAATTCAAGAAATTTCAAGGGTAGATTTGAAGAAGATTTATTGCAGCAATTCAAGATCATATCATCATATCAAAGACATAATGCATCAAGCATGTTGTTGAGCTAGTGTTGTGATGTAGCATTCAAGATCCAAGTTAATCATTGTTCCACATCTAATTCTGTTGGTGTAATTAAATGTCTTGTACCTTGTCCTAGGTCATGATTACACCTTAGTTAAGTTTACTTAGGGACCACATAGGAGGTTGTTGGAGATTTTCCACTTTTGGTGGACTTGACATGTCATTACCTCATCACTTCCACCTTTTGTGGACACATCATGTGATTATCTCTCCACCTTTTGTGGAGTGATAACTCTTCATAGTTGTTTCATGTCATAAGATTACGACATTTGTCATAATCTTATGCCCTTCTATGTTCTCACCTTGGCTATATAACCAAGGGGTCTCTATCATTGTAAACAATCATAATCATATCATATCAATGACATTGAATACAGTCTATTCTTGTCATATTCTCTCTCTTTTTTTGTGCTTTCCATTTGGTCCATAGATCTTGGCATCCATAGCCAATTCTAACAAATTCAATATCAAGATCTACATTCTTCATGGCCACTCATGTTGGATTGCAAATTTACATTCCAAGACATCATTCAAGATCTAGGTGTTTTGGAGCTTGAGGATCCTTTGAAGACAAAGTTGCAAGATTGATTAAAGTTGTCAAATTGTCACAAGGTTTTCATCTTCATGAAACTTATAGGCCATAATTCAAGGTTTCAAACTTGAATATTTGGTAGGAGAGAAACTATAGGAGATCACCAAAGAATACCAAAGTTTTAGCCAAAGCTAATATTAGGACTAAATCACCATCTTGGGTGTATGAGTCCTAGTACTACCTTTTTCTAGATTTTAGGAGATCTAGATTAGTCACTAAGAGATTCTATTTTTTACACAGAAACCTTAATTTGGGACTAAATCACCTAGACTAGCGTATGAGTCCTAGTGAGCTTCAAATAGTAGAATTTTAGGGCTTTGGAGCTTATTTTGGTCACGTCTTTCTTCCAGGTACCCCTCTACTCATTCTCAATTTGTCATTATGTATTTTAGTTTCATACTCGGTGTCATATAGTTAGGTTTTCACATTGAATTCATCTCTAATTCTTTCCAATCCTTTTCTTGGTGGTGAACCCCCCTTTTAGTCTTTAATCACACCTTAGGACACCTTTTTGCAGATCTCTTTCCCTCATTCCATCCCTAGATTAAGATCTCTAAGGTTTCCTTGAATGAAATTTGAAGGAAATAGGTGGAAAGGCCCTAAAACCCTACCCTTGTGTTCCATGTCAAAAGGTGGAACCCTATTTCCTACATTTCAACATTTATGCCACTTCTAGATCTATTGTGACAAGGCATGGAGAAGCCAACAAAATCTAGTGAAAATGTGGCTTGGATATGGTACATAAACAATGATTTGTGAAAACTTAACCATTGTATTAATTAGGGCATCCTCTTCTCATTAATTTCTTCATATAGATACATACCCTTTTGATTAAAATATATTTTCTAGGTGTGAATAGATCAAATCTAGTTGTTGGTGGGCATTGTAGATGCATTAATAGTGTTTTGGGCCTTCTAGGCCTTCTGCAAGGGTCAATAGGAATTATTAGTGGAAATGGTGAGAGATTTGAACTATTGGAGGTTAAGGGTAGCTCATACCTTAGGTCAAGGCATCATAGTTTGGGGATGATTGGGATGTCATGCCAAAATGAGAATCTGGTTTGAAGGACTTGGAAACCATTTTAGGTGAAGAATCAAGATATTGAGGTTAAGGGGAAGACATGATATCAAGAGAGACCCAACAAGTTCACAGCTCTAAAAAACACAAATATCACTAAGGAAAACATAATAAACAACCTAGAATTATACTCATTTTATGGGTTTTAACAACTTTTAACACGAGGAATACACAAGAAAAATACACAAATAAAGACTCATATAATATATATTAGACTAGTTAAAAGTGAAGGGTAGAATGGGGCCTAAGTGCACAAAATGAGAGTAGAATAAAGAGAAATGAGACAAAAAATGAGGTGCCAACATTGGATTTAATTGAGGACATGTCTCTTGTAGGTATAATGAGAATTAAAATATATGGTATTAGATAAAAATTAGGGACTAAAGGAGGACTGAGATGAACATGTAAGGAAGCTAAGGTAGCAGAAAAACTTCCTACACTAAACTTGAGAGGAGAATAATGCAAAACTTTATAGATCTTTAACAATTATAGAAAATTAAACAAAAATAAACATAAATATCATGCATACCACGATTGTAATGAAACTAATTTCCAAATTTAAAATGCAATTATTTAAATTGTTTCCACAAATTAATTCCAAAACTTTTTATGCACAAATTTTAATATAATATTTAAAGTTCGAGTAAAGACTTTGAAATTAAATGCAATAAATTATTAATTCAATAAAATCAAAGATTTGAAACAATTTTTATTGCTTAGATAATTTATCAACATTAATACTTATCTTTGAAATGTGCAGAAGAAACCCTCAACTATTGCTGGAATGGTCCTTGGTTCAGCCTCTTCCGTCTGTGAGCAGTTTGGGAGGAAAGCAGACTTGGCTACTCTACACGAGTGTTGGTTCCACTGGAACAATGCTCAACACTCGTGCCACAAAACCATGCCCTGGCTAGGACCGTCCTGAGTGCACGCACTTGTACCCCAGGTTGGACACCCACTGTAGGAGTTCCCCTTCTCTGTCCTACTCACAGCCTGCTAACCTTGAAACCTTATTCCCGCAATGTGCTCCACTTGATTTTCCTCTTTTTTTTCCTCTCTCCCCCAATAATATAGTTTTCACGGGTTTTATACAACACAAAGGGTAGTTCCAACTGACACACCCTTTTACAAATAATAATTACATCCCGTGAAAACTCTAATTATTATTTTATTACATTTTCTTTCAGGAACGATTACATTAGTTCTTATATTTAATTACTTATTTACTTATTTAATTATATTCTATTTTCTTTTTCTTTTTCTTCCATGGGAAAAAAGTCTCATAACAATTCTCCCCCTATTGTTTAGCTGCTGCCCTCAGTAGCTTGATGATTTTCTGCATCACACATACATATGGATAAAATAGCCTTTAGTTAAACAAATGAGGATATTGGTCTTTAATAAAATCAAAATTTTCCCAAGTAGCACTATCATTATCACAATGACTCCATTTAATTTTTACTTCATTTATAACTTTATTTCTCAATATTCTAGATCTTTTTTCAATTATTTGTTTTGGTTCAACCTTAAATTCACAAGAAGGTTCAATAGAAATAGTTTTCCAATCAATAACATGATTTTCATTGTATATATATTTCTTAAGTAAACTTACATGAAATACATTATGGATTTGCAATTGAGGGGGTAAAGCAAGTTTATAAGCAACATCCCCTAATCTTTCTAATATTTCAAAAGGTCCACAAAAATGAGGAGCTATCTTAGAATATTTACCCAGTTTTAACGAACTCCTTTTTGGTTTGACTCTAAGAAAAACATATTCACCAACCTCAAAATCTCGAGTAGACCTCTTAGAATCTGCCCAACTTTTATACCTATCTTGGGCAGCCTTCATATTTTGTTTGGCTTTATTAATAATGGCTTCCATCTCTAACAAGTTTTCATTCTCATACCAAACTTTATGGACAGGATCAGACCATGAAATGGGTGTATTACAATTTCAGCCATAGACAGCTTCAAAAGGTGACATCTTAATGGTGGAATGACCATCCCCTTGATTAACATATGTAAAAGGGGTTTGGAGGCCTTCATAAATGGATTGAAAGTAGTCAAATAAATAGATAACTTGGATTTTATATCTTATTTCAAATTCTTAGGGGATGCGAGAGGCATTAACATGATAAACAATAACATTTGGACTCTTGTTTTCAGGACTTGTTGGATGGTGAGAATCATGTTAGGTTCCAGAGTTTATTCCATATTCTTTTGTCTCCATATTGAGAAGTTTGGTAAGGATGTGGGACTACGTGGTAGGGGTTTTGTGTACAATAGATAAATGAGCTGACATGCAAATGGACAGAAACCTTTAGTGATTTAGAGATCATGGTTAGGATTCGTTTTTAACGTTGGGTAACAGAGATTTCTACAAAATCATAACACACCACTTGGTTATCTTGCATTAGAACACCGCCGATACCTGTACAACATGCATCATTGATCACAACAAAAGTCTTACTAAAATTAGGAATACAAAGGATAGGTGCAGATGTTAATAAAGTCTTTAGTGTGTGGAAAGCTTTATCACATTCTGGAGTCCAATTATAGCTTTTTTCTTTCTTCGTTAGATCGGTCAAAGGTGAAGCTATCTTGGAATAATTCTTAACAAAATGATGATAAAACCCAGATAATCCTAGGAAACTTTTAACTTCATGCGCATCCTTTGGGATAGGCCAATCTTGAATTGCCTTAATTTTAGATGGGTTGGGTGAAATACCTTTCTTAGAAATAACATGTCCTAAGTAAGATACTTCTGATTTGAAGAATTCACACTTGATAAGTTTGGCATATAACTTATTCTTTCACAAGGTTTCTAGTACCATTTTGAGATGTTTTTCATGTTCTTTTTCATTTTTTGAGTATATCAGGATATCATCTAGGAAAATGATTACAAACACATCCAAAAATGGGTGAAAGATATCGTGCATTAAGGTCATAAAAGTTGCAGGTGCGTTAGTTAAACCAAAAGGCATAACTACAAATTCATAATGACCATATCATGTTTGAAAGGCAGTTTTGGAAATGTCAGATTCTTTAATATGAATTTGATGGTATCCTGATCATAAATCAATTTTGGAAAAACATTTAGCACCATGTAATTGATCTAGGAGATCATCAATTCGAGGTAAGGGATACTTATTTTTTATGGTTAATTTATTAAGTTGTCGATAATCTATACATAACCTCATGGTGCCATCTTTCTTTTTGACGAATATTACTGGTGCACGCCAAGGAGAGACACTTGGTCTTATTTTTCCTTCCTTAAGTAATTGTGTCAACTGAATTTTTAGTTCTGTTAATTCAGGGATAGATTGACGATAGGGAGCTCTAGAGACTGGTTCTGCTCCAGGAACTAAATCAATTGCATGTTCTATAGATCTTTTTGGGGGTAGACTATCTAAATCTTCAGGAAAAACATCTTTGAATTCTTGCACTACGGGTTTGATATTGATGTCTAACTTGAATTTATCACCTGTTTGAAAAATCATAGCACAAAATATCTTACAATTTTTCCTAGCACTATGCTTGATTTGCATAGCTGAAATGGTTTTAATGTGAAGAGGTCTATTCTCCCCCTGTAAAATTTGACATGTCCCCATGTTAGAGTTTATGATGACTTGTTTGTTTTCACAACCAAGGAGGGCATTATTTCTTTCCAACCAACTCATACCTAGAATGGCATCATATTTACCAAGATTCAATACATGAAAATGATCACATGTTACAAAGTTATCTAACTCAAATTCTAAGTTTTCAATAAGCATACCAGTTTGTTTTACTATTCTACCATCTGCCATTTCCACCGCTAAGGGCTCAATTAACTTAGATGCAATTTTTAGTTTAGAGACAACTTTAGGAGAGATAAAATTATGACTACTACCAGAATCAACAAGAAAGATAATGGGATGACCATGTATGAATCCTTTAATTTCAATTAAGGAAGGTTGAAAATGCACCATACATGCATCAATGGCTGCATAAATCTTCATGTTGGGTTGTGGAGTAGAGGTAGTGGTGCCCTTGTTTTTGGGTTTATAGTCTTCTTGTTTGCGAGGACAACAACATTGGTAATGGTTCTCACCACAAGTCCAACATTTTATTTCAAGAGGTGTTGGTTTATTTTGGTTGGGTCTATCCATCTTGGTGAATCGACAATGGACTTTCTTTTGACCAAATTCATTATGCTTTCTTTTACGCTTTTCCCTGGCTTGCCTTGAAATTTGATCAAGTGTTTCAAACTTCTCCGCAATTTGGGCTGCTTCATCTACGAAGGTGGGTTTACCACACCACACATTAGCTTGGTATGCATGTCTTAAACCATTTATGAATCGAACCACTCAATCATGTCCTTCAATGAATGGTACAAATCTATTGAGCCTTTCAAAATCTTGTTTGTATTCATTTACTGATTGGCCTCGTTGTTTTAATTCAAAGAACTTAGTTCTCTTTTCTTGTATGAAGAAATCAGAAAGGTATTTTTGTGAAAACAATTGTTTAAAATGTGACCATTTCACTTTGTTGGCTTTTAGTTTTTGAGATCGAATTATATCTTGCCACCAATTCAAGGCACTATTTTTAAGTTGATACGTGGCAATCCGAGTCCTACTATAACTACTAGTACTTTGCAATTCGAAGTATCTTTCTAAGTTGGTTAGCCATTGTTCTACTTCCTCTCTAGTGCTAGTATTGCCACTATAGTAATTTAATCTTTCGAGCAAAGTTGTCTAATTCTTTTTGTGTTTGTTTACTGTTATCATCTTCAGAGGATTCAGATTCAAAAGTGTGAGAAGTGCTATCACTGGAAGTTGAGTCTTCCTCTGATGATATTGGTCGTTTCTTGGATTTTTTTAATTTACTTTTGCTTCTTTTCCTACTTGTCTTTGAACTCTTCTTGCTTTCTGAAAGTTCTACATTGTTTAGTCCTTTTTGTTCTAGTGCTTCTTGCCTAAGTTGTTGTACTTGGGAAGCTAATGTAGCAACTTCTTGCATTAATGTTTGGTTGGTCCTCTCCAAATTCTCATAAGCTTTTTGGTTGCTCTTAGATGTCATTGTGGTAGGTCAATCTGTTTATGTAAAGGAGTTGAATCAATATTGATTGTTTTAAAAGTTGTTTTTCCTTTTCTTTTCTTTTTCTAAATTTGCAAAAGAAAACTCAAAAGATAAAAGGGTGAAACTAAGGTTTCAAAAAGTGAATCAATTTAGAGGGTTAAATTTGTTGCCAATATAATATGTAAAAATTTAGCGCAGAAGTTCAATGCAATGTAAAACCAATTTTAGTATGTGAGGATTCAACGCAAAAGATAATATATAATATGTGAGTAGCCCATGGAAATAGTAAATTGTAGAGCTATAAATAGTTTCCAGTAGCAACTTTGTTGCAGCATAACATTCACAATTTTTTTTAATCCCTACATTTAATTTCCTTTGTGCACTACAGAGAGTTTATTAGTCTACTATAATTTTCTTTATACGAAGTATTTAATCCCTATCATGAAGATGGAGGAAATCTATGTTGGTTGTAACTCGGTTAAAAAAAACAAAAAAATAGTTTTGTCTTTCTAGGAAGTGAATATTTAATTACAAACTAACTCTCCTAAAATTTATGAATGGTAATTAGAAGGTGAAAGCTTTAATCATTAAGGAAATAAATAAACAAATAAATAGTTTCTAATTATTTGGAGATCTACCATATGTGACAGGAAAATTAGTATGGAAGGTTTCTATTTTTTCTCAATTCCAAAATAAATAGTTTATTAAATCTAGTAGCAAAAATGCAATGATAAGATTTAGTTACGAATTAAAAGAAAACAAAAATTATTAAATATCCAATTTGAAGTTTGATGTAAATTCAAAAACCATAAGTTAATCCAAATAAAAGTAAAATAAATGTAAATTTAAAAACCATAAGTTACTCCAAATAAAAGTAAAATAAAATAGGTTTGAGTGAAATTTTATTTTATTTTCTTTCTAAATTAATTTCCCGTGAAAATTTGTAACTAACTTGAAGTTAAAAGAATCATCCCATGAAACAAATTGTGAATAAAGAAATTGAAAAGTAAAAAGTAAATGAGTAATTTTAGATGATGAAACAAATTGTGAATAAAGAAATTGAAAAGTAAAAAGTAAATGAGTAATTTTACTATTAAAATTTTAATTTAAAAAGAGTAAATATCCTTATATTTTTAACCTAGATATTTTAACCTTTTAAACATAATGCATAATTGATAAAGAAATCAAGAATCAATTTAAACTATTATAAAATCTAGCTTATCTATTTATTTAAATTTTGAACATAATAAATAATTGATAAAAAAAAATATAAGAATCAATTTGAATTATTATAAAATCTAATCTATCTATTTAATATTATTATTTTTTAAATTTTTTTTATTTATTTTTTATATATATGTATATATATTTTCAAAAATAAATGCAACAAAATTAATTGATGATCGAAAGGCTCTGATACCAAATGAAACAAAACTAATTTCCAAATTTAAAATGCAATTATTTAAATTGTTTCCACAAATTAATTCCAAAACTTTTTATGCACAAATTTTAATATAATACTTAAAGTTCCAGTAAAGACTTTGAAATTAAATGCAATAAATTATTAATTCAAGATTTGAAACAATTTTTATTGCTCAGATAATTTTTCAACATTAATACTTATCTTTGAAATGTGCATAAGTAAACTCAAAGATTTGAAACAATTTTTATTGCTCAGATAATTTTTCAACATTAATACTTATCTTTGAAATGTGCAGAAGAAACCCCCAACTATTGCTGGAATGGTCCTTGGTTCAGCCTCTTCTGTCTGTGAGTAGTCTGGGAGGAAAGAAAACTTGGCTGCTCTACACGAGTGCTGGTTCCACTGGAACAATGCTCAACACTCGTGCCACAAAACCATGCCCTGGCTAGGACCGTCCTAAG
This sequence comes from Sequoia sempervirens, assembly GCA_007258455.2. Classification (NCBI taxonomy): domain Eukaryota; kingdom Viridiplantae; phylum Streptophyta; class Pinopsida; order Cupressales; family Cupressaceae; genus Sequoia; species Sequoia sempervirens. Next base: position 4,629 of record VDFB02372781.1, on the reverse strand, counting down.
TGCACACACTTGTACCCCAGGTTGGACACCCACTGTAGGAGTGCCCCTTCTCTGTCCTACTCATAGCTCTGATACCAAATGAAACAAAACTAATTTCCAAATTTAAAATGCAATTATTTAAATTGTTTCCACAAATTAATTCCAAAACTTTTTATGCACAAATTTTAATATAATATTTAAAGTTCGAGTAAAGACTTTGAAATTAAATGCAATAAATTATTAATTCAATAAAATCAAAGATTTGAAACAATTTTTATTGCTTAGATAATTTATCAACATTAATACTTATCTTTGAAATGTGCAGAAGAAACCCTCAACTATTGCTGGAATGGTCCTTGGTTCAGCCTCTTCCGTCTGTGAGCAGTTTGGGAGGAAAGCAGACTTGGCTACTCTACACGAGTGTTGGTTCCACTGGAACAATGCTCAACACTCGTGCCACAAAACCATGCCCTGGCTAGGACCGTCCTGAGTGCACGCACTTGTACCCCAGGTTGGACACCCACTGTAGGAGTTCCCCTTCTCTGTCCTACTCACAGCCTGCTAACCTTGAAACCTTATTCCCGCAATGTGCTCCACTTGATTTTCCTCTTTTTTTTCCTCTCTCCCCCAATAATATAGTTTTCACGGGTTTTATACAACACAAAGGGTAGTTCCAACCGACACACCCTTTTACAAATAATAATTACAGCCCAATATATTATTCAGAAATCACAAAGATTACAATATACTTGTAGAGAAAGCTTCTCACAGGGTTATCACCACCAAAGATCAAGAGACAACATGACTACTATCAGACTCTCAGAATGCATCATCATCTACAATTGTAGTACAATTACCTCATAAAATAGGGTTACCTTCTAGGGAAAGATAGGCCATCAAAATATATACCATTAGATCTAAAACCTAAAAATTAATGGTCTAGATTTACAATATATCATTTATTTAATGTATGTTAGTCATTTAGGAGTTTTCTAAAACATTAACAAAAAATCATTTACATAGATCCCACTCCTCCCCTCCACCCCGTGCTCCCATTGTAAATTACACTTATCAGTATAACTAAGAAATATATATCATAAAATAGGGTTACCTTCTAGGGAAAGATAGGCCAACAAAATATCTACCATTAGATCTAAAACCTAAAAATTAATGGTCTATATTTACAATATATCATTTATTTAATGTATGTTAGCCATTTAGGAGTTTTCTAAAAAAATTAACAAAAAATTATTTACGCAGATTCCACTCCTCCCCTCCACCCCATGCTCCCATTGTAAATTACACTTGTCGATGTAACTAAGAAATTATATATATATCCTATCAACAATAACCTTTATAGTTGCAAAGTTGAGATGTAATTTCCCAAAAAATCTCACTTGTCAAACGCCTTGCAAGAGCAACGAGAGGGAGTAAACATTGTCTCTTAATTGCTAGGGACTGAAAGGCCCATAGTCTTTGAACACCATCTAAACTTCTATGTGCTCACAAGCTTAGTTAAAAAATCAACGACATTCATCAAAGTCTCTACCATAACCAGCTTCACCTTGCCATCTTTGACCATATATTGAACAAAATTATATTGTACATCAATAGTCTTGGTCCTGTCAAGAAATGTTGGGTTCTTGGATAGACATATCACACTTTGATTGTCGCAATAAATTTTCACTATACCTTGTTTTATTCCAATATTTGAACACAGTCTCTTAAGCCAAATGATTTTTTTCCAAGAATGAGTAGCTACCATAAACTTTGCTTTAGTAGTGGACAAAGAAACCATAGCTTGTCACTTACTCATCCACAAATAATTACACCACCGAATAATGTAAACACATAAGCAATGGTGGATTGTCTGCTATCAATATCACTTTCCTAGTATGAATCCACATAACCATGATTATCAAGGGAAATATCATCTTCAATCATATTACTATGATAACATAAGGAATAATCTAAGGTATCACACAAATATTTGAAGACTCTTTTAACTGCATCCCAATGAACTCTACCAAGATTAGACATATATCTGGAAAGAACTCCCATTGCTTGGGAAATGTTTGGTCTAATACAAATCATAGCATACATCAAACTTCCAAATGTACTTTGGTAAATGTCTTCCATCTTTGATGGAGATGTTGGACAATCTAAAATAGATAACTTTGTTCCAATAGAAAGTGGAACACACAATGGTCTACAACCCTACATGTTAAATCTCTATAAAATTGAATTGACATACTCACTTTGGCCAAGCCATAGCTTTCTATTCACTCTATCTCTTTTAATTTTCATCCCAAGAATGTGTCTAGCGGCATCAAGGTCTTTCATTTCAAATTTAGCAACAAGTTGAGATTTCAGTTTTGAAATCATACCTTTTCCTTTTCCAATAAATAACATATCATCAAAATATAATGTAATAAAAAGGAAATGGTCACCATAAATTTTATAATAAACACAATGGTCTGATTTAGAATGATCAAATCCCAAACTCAACACATATGTATAAAATTTCTAGTATCACATTCTAGGACTCTGTTTTAAGCCATACAAAGATTTCTTCAATTTTCAAACCAACTTACTTATACCTTTTACCACATAGTGCTCTAGCTATGTCATATAAATATCCTCCTCCAAGTCACCATGAAGGAAAGTAGTTTTCACATCCATTTTTTCAACCTCTAGATCATAAGTAGTAGTAATAGAAAGAAAAAATCTAATGGATGTCATTTTTGCAATAGGAGAAAATATCTCACCATAATCAACACCCTCAACTTGAGAGTAACTCTTTGCAACCAACCTTGCTTTATACTTCTCAATAAATCCATTTGAACCAATCTTTTTCTTGAACACCCATTTGCAACTAATAGGTTTTTGTCCTTCAGGCAATGGTACAAGATCCCATGTATAATTATTTTTCAAAGATGCCATTTCTTCATCCATATCAATTTTTCAAGATTCTACACCATTCATACCTAATACCTCTTCTACAGGTCTAGGTTCATCCATGTTAGTATTCAAAGCATAAATACATCTCCAATAATCAAGTGAATACCTTTCAGGTGGTTGTTTATACCTTGTAGAACTTCAAACAAGTTTAGTTGGAGGTTATTCCTCCTCTTCTAAATATTTAGAGTTACATGAGCTCTCTTCAACTTCTTGTCTATCCATGGGTCGGGTGAGTGCAAGATCATGGAGGTCCAAAAAGTGGCAACATGGCCCAAAAGTGGTTGACGACGTTTTTTTATCCAAATTTGATGAAATGAAAAGGGTTTATTGATTATTTTTTTAGCTTTCCACCAATATAATATATGAATTATTTGGAATTAAATAGATAATTATTATTGTTTTTATACATGCAATTTGACTAAAGCCCTGATGAATAGGCTGAATGAAAAAAAATTATAATTCTTAAATGATTTCATATTTTTTGAATCCAAAAGATACAACACATTCTATGTTTCCCATACTATAGGATTAAAAAAGAAAAAATGGTTTTCATAAATTCTTGACCAAGTTATGGTGGTCAGACAAACAATTTTTATCATTTTTTAAAAATTTATAATAAAAAATTCATAACAAATTATTTACTTGCAAAACAATTATTAAAAAAATATGTGGCACATCCAGGCATGTGTTCTCTACTTAAATTGAAAGTTTCAAAAACATATATTGTTTTTTTCTTGTACTTAGGTTGGTTAGACATACACCTACTTCTTTTTTTTTTCCTAAAAGTTTAGTACTACTATATTGAAATTTCAAAATTTCATCAAATAAATTTACGTTTTTCCAAAAGAGGACTAGTGTCTTAGAAGCTACATTCAATTTTCTACAAATTTTGTTCATACATATTTTTTAAATTATGTTAATAACCTATTCATTGAATATTTATGTCAAGTTGTCTAACTCTATTTTTCTGAATTTTCATTGCCACTTAAGGGCCTAGTTTGGACCCCCATGATCTTGCATTGACACAGTCTCAATTCAACTTTCTCAGGTATAGAAGGAAATTGAATCGCATCTTCCTATTTACTTTGTTTTGGCTGCAATGTAATAGAAGAAGGCTTAGTTTCTCTAAAAATAACACTTCTACTATATATTAACTTTTGTGAAAGAGGATCCCAAAGCTTGTATCCTTTCACACCATAACTGTATCCAATGAAGATACATTTCACAGCCTTGTTCTCCAACTTTATTCACTTCTCCTTTGGCACATGTGCATATGCCTCACAACCAAAAACTATAAGATTTCTTAATGAAGGATTGTGGCCCGACCATGCCTCTAAAGGTGTCTTATCAATAAGAGTTGATGTAGGAGACCTGTTAATCAGGTAACAGGTAGTGGCAACAACTTCAGCCCAAAACCTTTGTTCTAGACTACCACCACTCAACATACTCCTAACTTTCTCCGTCAGTGTCTTATTCATTATTTCTGCAACTCCATTATGTTTTGGAGAATATAGAGTTGTATTTTGTCTATGAATACCACAATATTTACATAATCTATCAAAATCATTAGAGAAAAATTCACTGCCATTATCAGTCCTCAAACATTTTATTTTCTTTCTAGTCTGCAACTCAACCATTGCTTTAAATTATTTAGATTGACTGAAAACTTTAGATTTACTATTTAGAAAA
>VDFB02372780.1:0-31343 GCA_007258455.2 Sequoia sempervirens | reverse complement strand
GCCCTTGACTAGGGATTGGGTTATAGAAAGATGGGGGTCCCACCTAGGTCTCTGCCCCTTAGGCTCAAGATACGGGATTGGGCAAGAGAAGGTGGTAGGCCTTAGCCCACTTGGACTCTATGGTTCCTTTCCCCTAATAGGATGAGTGTCTTCTGAGGTGCTACCATGAGTGGAGTATGCAGGTACTAAGCCCCTAGGCAAGAAAGATTGTGATGGACAACCTCTTGAGTTTACATGAGGGCTTCAGGGCGGATCCACCTATGGCACTCCTCTTATGTCTTCATTAATTGATTTATGTTTATGAATATATTGTGGATATCTAGATATTATTGCTAACAGATATGTGTATGTGGAAATGTTTTTGAATTGGTGAATGCAGATTTTAATCTAGGATTATTTCATTAGAGAAACACATTCCTTTTGGAAAGAAGAAACCCTAAACCTAATCAACAATCGAATTCTAGGGCAAACAAGCAAATACAAGAGCAAGGCTAGGTAAGGGACATTACAGTGGTATCAGAGCATCTTTCCTGCCATCCTGTGCTTGCTTGAGCTACTTGCTTGCATGCTTAAGCTACTTGCTTGCCTACTTGAGCTAGTTGCCTAATTGCTTGAGCTAGTTGCTTGTATGCTTGAGCTAGTTGCTTTCCTACTTGAGCTAGTTGCCTACTTGCTTGAGCTGGTTGCTCGTATGCTTGAGCTACTTGCCTATGTGCTTGAGCTACTTGCTTGTGTGTTTGAGCTACCTGATTGCTTGCTTGAGCTACTTTCTTGCGTACTTGAGCTACTTGCTTGACTGCTAGAGCTAGTTGCTTACTTACTTGACCTAGTTGCTTGTGTGCTTGAGCTACTTGCTAGTCTACTTGAGCTAGTTGCTTGTGTGCTTGAGCTATCTGCTTGTCTACTTGAGCTAGTTGCTTGCATGCTTGAGCTACCTACTTGTCTACTTAAGCTGGTTGCTTGCTTGCTTGCTTGAGCCACTTGCCTATGTGATTGATCTAGTTGTTTGCTTGCTTGAGCTACTTGTTTTCCTGCTTGAGCTATTTTCCGGTGTGCTTGAGCTAGTTGCTTGATTACTTGGGCTACTTTCCTATGTGCTTCAGCTGGTTGCTTTCTTGAGCTACTTGTTTGCTTGCTTGAGCTACTTGTTTTCCTACTTGAGTTACTTGCCTACTTGATTGAGCTACTTGGTTATCTGGTTTAATGTCTAATTCAAATAGTTTTTATATTGACTACTTAATCTAACTCATGGGGCTGAGAGGTATGGAGAAATAGTAGCACTTTAAGAAAATTAGTAATACACTTACCTAAATAACCATCATGTGGGTTAGGAACTCAAACCTCTACCAAAGCTAACAACATCATTCATCGCAAAGGAGCAATGCCTAAATTACACATCTAGGATTATGATTGCTTGAGGCAAGCAATCTTACGGTGGACTGGCCATGTCCCAAAATTGTAACACATGAAAAATGCAAACCAATAAATAAATCATAATCACAAACACATTTTAGTGTGAAATATAAACACCAGATAAATAAATATAAAAAATGTAATGGCAATCTAAATATTATTATCAAGAATATTATAATTATAATACATTTATTATAATAAACGAGACAATTAATATAGTATATTATAAATATCATAATAATAGAGATTTCACAAGGAAAAAATACTACAAAATAATATTAATAAAAATATTATTATAATTATAGTCATAAATATTATAATACATATAAAACCACTAATTTAAGAATAACAAATATTAAGAAATAATATTTATATATTGAAGCATGTAATGCAGCTTATCTATTAGTGAAAAAAAAGATTAATTATAAAAACAACAGCTTGAAAAAATAAAATAAATAAATAAATAAAAGTGGCTTTAAAAATAATAATGAAGGTTTAAATAAATGTTTGTGTCTTTTCATAAGGACATCACTCTGGAAAAGATGTATCCTTTAACATAGACATAAAAGACATTGGAATGTAAGAACTCTAAATGTAAAAAGGAATTACTCAGGAAATCGCATGCCAAACAGATTGAAAAATGAAATAACCATGGGAGATTTGATTTGACCATGTTGGGCTATCACAATATATTTGGGAAGCAAGTTTTACATATATATATATATAGATAGTAAGTGACATATATACAAGGTATATATATATATATATCGTTATATATATAAGGATTATCGAATGATTAAAACACCAGGAAATAATTATATATTTATACACGATCATTGTAATAATGATGCTTGCAGCAATTATTGAGCCTTATAAGTAATTACGATCATAATAAAAATGGATAGATTAATATTTATGATCAATCAAATGTAAGATTGAAGGAAGGCGACTAAGGAATTAAGAATCATGGGAAGACACAACAGTTCAGGTGATGTATTCACTTAGCAATAATATTTGGCATATGTTGAATATAAGAATTAGATATTGTTAATTTGATTATTGATATAATGACATCCTTTAATCTTATCATAATGAGAATTATCATAGGAAATGATGAACTTAAAGAACCATTGGTAAATGAAAATATATTTGATTATAGGCATGAAATAAATCTTGGATGAATGCAAATATATCTGATTGTTTAAAGATTGTCTACTATGTGTTTGTAAACCTATTAGGATGGACGAAACATGGGTGAAGTTGGATTGCCTAAAAACCCCACTTTCGGCCCCTTAGGTCCTAGACAAGGGATTGGGCTTTGCAGCCCCTTAGGCTCTTAACAAGGGATTGGGCTTTGCAGCCCCTTAGGCCCTTGACTAGGGATTGGGTTATAGAAAGATGGGGGTCCCACCTAGGTCTCTGCCCCTTAGGCTCAAGATACGGGATTGGGCAAGAGAAGGTGGTAGGCCTTAGCCCACTTGGACTCTATGGTTCCTTTCCCCTAATAGGATGAGTGTCTTCTGAGGTGCTACCATGAGTGGAGTATGCAGGTACTAAGCCCCTAGGCAAGAAGGATTGTGATGGACAACCTCTTGAGTTTACATGAGGGCTTCAGGCGGATCCACCTATGGCACTCCTCTTATGTCTTCATTAATTGATTTATGTTTATGAATATATTGTGGATATCTAGATATTATTGCTAACAGATATGTGTATGTGGAAATGTTTTTGAATTGGTGAATGCAGATTTCAATCTAGGATTATTTCATTAGAGAAACACATTCCTTTTGGAAAGAAGAAACCCTAAACCTAATCAACAATCGAATTCTAGGGCAAACAAGCAAATACAAGAGCAAGGCTAGGTAAGGGACATTACAGTGGTATCAGAGCATCTTTCCTGCCATCCTGTGCTTGCTTGAGCTACTTGCTTGCATGCTTAAGCTACTTGCTTGCCTACTTGAGCTAGTTGCCTAATTGCTTGAGCTAGTTGCTTGTATGCTTGAGCTAGTTGCTTGCCTACTTGAGCTAGTTGCCTACTTGCTTGAGCTGGTTGCTCGTATGCTTGAGCTACTTGAGCTACTTGCTTGATGTGCTTGAGCTACTTGCTTGTGTGTTTGAGCTACCTGATTCTTGCTTGAGCTACTTTCTTGCGTACTTGAGCTACTTGCTTGACTGCTAGAGCTAGTTGCTTACTTACTTGACCTAGTTGCTTGTGTGCTTGAGCTACTTGCTAGTCTACTTGAGCTAGTTGCTTGTGTGCTTGAGCTATCTGCTTGTCTACTTGAGCTAGTTGCTTGCATGCTTGAGCTACCTACTTGTCTACTTAAGCTGGTTGCTTGCTTGCTTGCTTGAGCCACTTGCCTATGTGATTGATCTAGTTGTTTGCTTGCTTGAGCTACTTGTTTTCCTGCTTGAGCTATTTTCCGGTATGCTTGAGCTAGTTGCTTGATTACTTGGGCTACTTTCCTATGTGCTTCAGCTGGTTGCTTTCTTGAGCTACTTGTTTGCTTGCTTGAGCTACTTGTTTTCCTGTTTGAGTTACTTGCCTACTTGATTGAGCTACTTGGTTATCTGCTTTAATGTCTAATTCAAATAGTTTTTATATTGACTCACAGAATCTAACTCATGGGGTTGAGAGGTATGGAGAAATAGTAGCACTTAAGAAAATTAGTAATACACTTACTTCAATAACCATCATGTGGGTTAGAACTTCAAACTCCTACCAAAGCTAACATCATTCATCGCAAGGAGCAACGCCTTAAATTACACATCTTAGATTATGATTGCTTGAGGGCAAGCAATCTTGGGCGGGGTGGACTGTCATGTCCCAAAATTGTAACACATGAAAATGCAAATCAATAAATAAATCATAATCACAAAACACATTTTAGTGTGAAATATAAATAACTAGATAAATAAATATCAAAAATGTAATGGCAATCTAAATATTATTATCAAGAATATTATAATTATAATACATTTATTATAATAAACGAGACAATTAATATTAGTACATTATAAATATCATAATAATAGAGATTTCACAAGAAGAAAATATTACAAAATAATATTAATAAAATATTATTATAATTATAGTCATAAATATTATAATACATATAAAACCACTAGTTTAAGAATAAATATTAAGAAATAATATTTATATATTGAAGATGTAATGCAGCGATTATTAGTGAAAAAAAAAAAGGATTAATTATAAAAACAGCAGTTTGAAAAAATAAAATAAATAAATAAATAAAAGTGGTTTAAAAATAATAATGAAGGTTTAAATAAATGTTTGTGTCTTTTCATAAGGACATCACTCTTGAAAAGATGTATCCTTTAACATAGATATAAAAAGACATTGAATGTAAGAATCAGAAATAAAAAAAGGAATCAATTAGAAATCTGCATAAAGCAGCAGATTGGAAATGAAATAAACTATGGGAGATTTATTTGATTAAGTGTTATTGTCAAGAATATATTTGGGGAAGTAAGTTTTATATATATATATAGATAGTAAGTGATATATATATATATATAGAGAGAGAGAGAGAGTAAGTGATTATTGGAAGATTAAAATTAATTAGAAATAATTATATATTTATACACGATCATTGTAATAATGATGCTTGCAGCAATTATTGAGCCTTATAAGTAATTACGATCATAATATAAAAATGGATAGATTAATATTTATGATCAATCAAATGTAAGATTGAAGGAAGGCGACTAAGGAATTAAGAATCATGGGAAGACACAACAGTTCAGGTGATGTATTCACTTAGCAATAATATTTAGCATATTTTGAATATAAGAACTAGATATTGTTAATTTGATTATTGATATAATGACATCCTTTAATCTTATCATAATGAGAATTATCATAGAAAATGATGAACTTAAAGAACCATTGGTAAATGAAAATATATTTGATTATAGGCATGAAATAAATCTTGGATGAATGCAAATATATCTGATTGTTTAAAGATTGTCTACTATGTGTTTGTAAACCTATTAGGATGGACGAAACATGGGTGAAGTTGGATTGCCTAAAAACCCCACTTTCAGCCCCTTAGGCCCTAGACAAGGGATTGGGCTTTGCAGCCCCTTAGGCTCTTAACAAGGGATTGGGCTTTGCAGCCCCTTAGGCCCTTGACTAGGGATTGGGTTATAGAAAGATGGGGGTCCCACCTAGGTCTCTGCCCCTTAGGCCCAAGATACGGGATTGGGCAAGAGAAGGTGGTAGGCCTTAGGCCACTTGGACTCTATGGTTCCTTTCCCCTAATAGGACGAGTGTCTTCTGAGGTGCTACCATGAGTGGAGTATGCAGGTACTAAGCCCCTAGGCAAGAAGGATTGTGATGGACAACCTCTTGAGTTTACATGAGGGCTTCAGGGCGGATCCACCTATGGCACTCCTCTTATGTCTTCATTAATTGATTTATGTTTATGAATATATTGTGGATATCTAGATATTATTGCTAACAGATATGTGTATGTGGAAATGTTTTTGAATTGGTGAATGCAGATTTCAATCTAGGATTATTTCATTAGAGAAACACATTCCTTTTGGAAAGAAGAAACCCTAAACCTAATCAACAATTGAATTCTAGGGCAAACAAGCAAATACAAGAGCAAGGCTAGGTAAGGGACATTACAGCTTCCCATTGGAGGTCAATTTGTAACACCCCCTTTGACTAATCGACCGGAATATGGTCATTTTCTTCATTATCTCCTTCAAATTCACTATTCCTTCTTCCATTTCATCCCTTCAAGCAATCTTCTTCACAAGCTTCAACATTCAATTCATCTCTCCAAGCCATCCTCTTGCATTCTCAAGCACTTTTAGTAGCACTTTGCACTCCATAGCAGCAACATCAACACTCCATCAACTCCATAGAGCAAGTGTGGAACAAACACCATTGCAGCAGGGGCTTGAGTCCTCTCACTTTCTCCCCCATTAGCTAGTGAGCTCTTGGTGGAGGTGGTAAGCTTTCTACTCCTCTCCTCTACGATTTGGTTGGGTAGCATAGCACTATTTTGTAGTGCTTTTGTGTTCTTTACTTCATTTCCTTCTTTATCACATATTTCTCCATTGTTGCAAACTTGGTTGTCTGTGGAGGTGGAAACACCAAAATGGGGGTCTAACTAAGGTAGACCCCTATACAGCCCACAAAAAAATTCCTCTTTATTGTGTGTAGGTGGGCATGCTTCTTGGAGCTAGCTGGCGAATAGGCTCTTTTGTGAGATCATTTTTGTCAACCTAGCTTTAATCTACTTACTTTATCATATTCATTTATACATTTCGTATTTCATAGTGTTATTTTGTTCTCCTAAAAACTATTAGCTAGGTTGTTAGTCCATTTTCCAGTGTTCAACCTTGTCTTTTTAGTCCTCTAGTTACATGGATGCCAATGCACTTGAGAGACGCCAGTGTGTCACGCTATCATCCCAGAACCGCACTTTCGTCCTTGAGCAGAGAGCTACTTGAGACATAGTGTTGAACCCGAAAACTGGCTCACCTAGCCCCATTCTAAGTTTCAAGTGTACATAGTGGTTGAAGGACCTTACAGTCCTCATCATTCTCATCCTCCATCTCTAAACACCCCTTTTAGCTGAGGTAAGTTAGGGCAGCCTTCCGCTCTTGGCTCTTTGTGACCTAGGGCCTCGAATGTGGTTGGTCCCCCTCTCTTACATTTTTGGTGAACCTGATGTGCACCATTTTGGTTCCATTTTGCGATATTGAAAGTTTGTTTTCTCATATTCTAGGAGTGTTGTAGGTGCGAGTGTTGTGAGGCTTTCACCTTACAACCCAACCTGCAACCCCTAGTTGGCATAGTTGGAAGGTTCTGAAGGTGTTGCATAGCAAAACCTTGATTGGGTCACCGTCTTATCCTTTAACCTTTAGAGACTCTATGAAAGTATCGTCTAGTGTGTGTAATGGCCTCTTTCTTGCATCAACCTATCCCCTATGTGCGGCCTGTGAGTAGTGGTACTGGTATAACCTTCACTTCACAGGACCTGCCGATGGGTTTTAATACGGAACCATCTCCTCTCTACATTCCTGTGCGGATCAATGGAAACATCGTAGCAAGTGTTCTCATTGATCTGACGTCTCAAGTGAATATTATAACTAAGGAGATCATGCTAATCAACTTTTTGCATAAAGATGGGTATGATGCACCTGTGAGCACCATCCGCACGCATGACATACTTTTTGTGGCCCCTTTGGGTAGTATTGTCCTATTTGTCTTGGTTGGACCTAAATCTGTGAAGCTTCTGTTTGACATTATCCCTGGGTCTGAAATCTTTAGAGTGAAGTTGGGTATCCCTTGGTTAGTAGTTATGAATGTCGTACCCTCGGTTGTGCATAAATGTTTAAAGTTTATCCACCAGGGTTCCATGCATGTGATTCATGACACCGATTATAAACCACTGGTTGCTCGTGGTAGCTACTCTTTGGATTACTCTTGGCTTGCACCTATTGGTCCTCTCCTGCCTAGGGAGGACCTTTGTATTGAACATATCAAAAATATAAGAAAGGGTGCTTGACGCCGAAAGTGAGATACCCTCTGTCACCTTATGTTGTTTCACATAGGGCTTGCCTAAAAGTTGACGGTGATGTTGCCAAGGCATGTAGAAGGGAAGAAGAGAAGTGATCTCAGGATCCTCCTTCTTCCTCTTCCACTATTTAGCCTGATGCTTCCTCTCGCCCCATTGAAGTTCCTTCAAATTTTGTTTCACGTTTACGAGAGAATCCTATGGTACCCGCTTGGCGAAAGCCCAAGCGTCCCACATTTGGACTTCTTGTTCTACCCACAAAGCCTAGGCTCGTTCAGTATAATAGGAATAAAGGTCCCTATGGAGAGTCCTCTTTGTCTCGACCTCCATGTCCTCCCACCACTTCTATTCCCAAAGCATTGAATGGGAAGATGCCCACTACCGAGGCACTTGAGTCGACTCCCCCTATTGTTTCTCAACCTACTCCTCCTGCTCCTGTTTAGGAGTTTGTTCCTCTGTCGAAAATAGCTATAGTGGACACTCCCATGGCTAAGCAGGAGCCTTATGTTCCTTCGCAGCCTACAACCTCCAGTTCAAAGAGTCACAAAAATTGCCTTACACGCAAGTGCAAGTGCCAGCGAAAGGCTCTCATGGTCGAATAGGCCGCCTTACAAAGGAAGGAAGAGGAGATGACTGCCCCTATATCAGGGCCTCCTATCATGTCCTCCTCTCTCCTTCCCTCTGCTTCCATCCAAACCAACTTTGTCTCACTTCCAGATTCCACTGTGATTACGAATGTTCCTAACCCTAAAAAGGTGCAAGTGTTCATTGCTCCTTTGGTGGAGCTACCTTTGTTGATGTCCCTCCCAAATGTCTAGTCATTCCTAAAACCCATAGATATGACGAACACTTTGGTTATATCTATTGTGGTTCTCTCCTCCTCCTCTTCCTCCACACCTCTTTCCTCGTCTATGGGGAATTCACCTCCTCCGATGAAGTGGAAGGTAGAGAGTGGTCCTTCCAGCAACGAAGGACGTAAGAGGATCCCACCTTCTCCAAAAGGTGGTCCTGTGTTGACTTGTTTTGTCCTAGTGATGGAACCAATCTCGGCTTCTCCTGAGTTCGTCACTACTCCCGAATCACTTAGTGAGCCTAGCGGTGAACCTTGACCACAACCTTCCCCATTCGTTGATGTAAAACATGACACTCCTGTGAAGTGCATGTTTAACTCTCTAGATGAGGTTCTGGGCTTGTCGGCGATCTTTGAGAAGTCATTGACCTTAGCTCCTTCGGTGGAGCTGCCTTTGTTGATGTCCCTCCTGGATGTATATTCATTCTTAAAACTCGTAGATATGATGAACACTTTGGTTGTATCTACTGCGGTTCTCTCCTCCTCTTCCTCCTCATCTCTTTCCTCATCTATGGGGAATTCTCCTCCTTCGATGAAGTGGAAGGTAGAGAGTGGTCCTTCCAACAAGGGAGGACGTAAGAGGAGCCCACCTTCTCCAAAAGGTGGTCCCATGCTAACTTTTTTTGTCCTAGTGATGGAACCAGTCTCGACTTCTCTTGAGTTCGTCACTACTCCCAAATCACTCGGTGAACCTAGCGATGAATCTCAACTGTAACCTTCCCCATTTGTTGAGGTAAAACATGACACTCCTGTGAAGTGCATGTTTAACTCTCTAGATGAGGTTCTGGCCTTGTCAATGATCTTTGAGAAGTCATTGACCTTAGCTCCACAAGAGCTCGGCAGAGAGGAACTTGCGGGGCCCTCTTAGCCCTTGTTGCAGGAGGGTCAGACGCCCCTCCTCTTAACATTCCACCATTGCAAGCTCGTCCTCCTTCCCCCTATGATGATCTAGAGTGGGAAGCGGATGACCTTTTGGTCGATTAGTGTTAGGGGTAGGCCCCTTCTTTATCTTTATATTAAATGTGTGTGTGTGTTGTGATGTGCTCCCCCATGATCGTGCAATGTGTGCCTGGATGACCCTCGTCGCCCTTGTTGGTGCTTGGATACAAGCGTGGTTTTTGTGTCATAAACCTTCTTCTATTTGTATCATCATTCTTCCATGTTTGTGACTTGATTTTTGATAAATTGGGTATGATGCAAAGTGTTGGGGGCATTTAGGCTCCCCTTCCATGTTGACCCAATTTTTTATTTTTACTTTGTCTTCTCATGCATTCTTCACATGGTCTGATATAGTAGGGGTTTGATGACAGTTCATTTTATATACTATTACTATACACATATATATATTTATGAGCAGTTTTGACCCCAAAATATCATACTACCCTTGTGCCCTTTGTTCGTAATATCTCTTGTTTCCTTTTTCTTTTATCTTTCTCTCTTCTTTGCTTGAATTTTTCCTCTCATGTGTGACAACGCCACTTCTTCAACACTTTGATTCTCAGAAAATGCATTCATTTCCAACGAATCTTTTCTTGAGAATCTTCACAAACTTCTTTTCAAGAATCGCATTCTTGACTTCAAATGCTAACAGAACATGTTTCCTTCATCATGGGTTTGTAAAGAAATAATTTGAGAACCTTCCTTCGAAGTGGGAACAATTGTGATCTTCCCCTCGTGTGGGGGCATATTCTTCCTTTCGAAATCCTTGATGAAGTGAACATCTTTCAAAAGGATTCCTTTATGATGAATCGATTCGAGAAAGAAAACTCCTACTTTCGAACAGCGCATCCCTTAAGTGGACCCCCTCTTTATGTCGGGTTACCAAGGGACCCCTTTGAAATTTTTCCAACTTGTTGATGGTTTGTGTGACTATCCGCTTACTTTCTTGTATGGTTCCTCCTTGACATGTTCTATCTGCGAGTAAACATGTCACTTTTCAGGTGCGCCTGTGAAGCCACTTTTTGACTTTGCAGACTCCACCTTCCTTTGGTTTCCTCCATGTGAGAGATCTTGGGGGATACCTCCCTACGGGTTTGCGGGTCTGTAGGGCACTTTCTTTGAGCTTCCTCCATGCAAGAGATCTTTGGGGTGGCTCCCCTATGGGTCTGCGGGTCTGTAGGGCGCTTTTATGTGTTTCCTTCTGTAGATGTTCAAATTATCCTAATTGATATTGTGCACTTGATTCTAATTCACTAGAACCAATTCTTCCTTAATCACTTCTTACTAACCAATTAATTGAATAATCCTTATTTAATTAATTCATCGAGATTTAAATAAGTCTAAATCCTTCATCTTATTTAATTAAATCCTAAGGTCATCTCTTTTGATTGAATAAATCAACTTTATTTAATTAAATTACTAATGTTCACTATCCTTTCATTTGATTTAAATAAGTCTAAATATCTAAATCAAATGTCATATCAACTAAATTTCATCTAAATTAATTAAATCCTAATTAACTCCTAACACTAATCCTCAAATCCTCTAGCTTTTGCAACTTGCACATGTAAATCAATTTATTTGATTCCTCTATTTTCATTCAAATGTGGCATCTCCTTGGAATATTCCACCAAATTGAAATCACCCTCCCAAAGGACTTTTGTCCTCCAACACGACATTTAAGGCTCTTACATGTCCTTCTTGAGCCAACTTGGCATTAACTCCTCTTACAACTCTTCTTCCACAAGCCATCTTTTGAATTTCAAAATCCACCTACATGCATTTAACATGCACATTGTTCAAAATGTGCTCCACCTCCCTTCATTAGCATGTTGACAAGTGGAACAATGCCATTAGTTCAAGATTAATCCCACATTCTTCCTATTTCTCATTCCTCTATCCTTCTTTCCTATAAATAGAGGACTTCTCTATTGATTTTGGTGACATAACTTCATGCAAGGTTACTATCCATAGATTTGAGCAAGTTCATCCACATTTTCATCCAAGTTTTCATAGATTTCATCAATCTTAGCAAGGTTATCAACATTTTGAATCAAGGAGCACACAATCATCATCAAGATTGTCAAGGAATTGGGAAAGGGCTTCTTTCCACATCAAAGAAGCACCAATTCCCCCATGGAATGCTGGTTTGAGCATTTTTTAATAAGATTTCATTAGTTTTCATTGGATATTTTACTTTATTTTCTTGTTCATTGTGTTTGAATGAATTTCATGGGGAATGTTTGTTATAGACTTGTTCATTGACTAATGTTTGATTGTTTTATCATGTTGGAGTTGGTCTAGACTAAGCATTCACACCTTCATGCAAGAGATCTTGGAGGACACCTTCCTTGCAGACCTACGGATCTGTAAGGTGCTTTCTTGGCTTCTTCCATGTGAGAGATCTTGGGGGTTTCCTCCTTGCAGGTTTGCGGATCTATAAGACACTTTTATGGGTTTCCTTCATGCAAGAGATCTTGGAGGACACCTTCCTTGTAGATCTATGGATCTGTAAGGTGCTTTCTTGGCTTCTTCCATGTGAGAGATCTTGGGGGTTGCCTCCTTGTAGGTCTGTGGGTCTATAAGGTGCTTTTCTGGGTTTCCTTCATGCAAGAGATATTGGAGGACACCTTCCTTGTAGATCTGTGGGTTTGTAAGGCACTTTCTTGGCTTCTTCCATGTGAGAGATCTTGGGGGTTTCATCCTTGCAATTTTTTGGGCCTATAAGGCACTTTCTTTCTTCAACTTCATAGTTCTACAAGGATATGAAATCCTTTTCTTGTCCTGCACTCTCGAGTTTTCCAGATCATGATTTTCTTCCTCGATGGTTCAAGTATACATTTCTAACTCTATTACTTCTTCGATCTACTTTACCCAAGCACTCATCAGTATTTGTGCTCACTAAAGTGGGGGTAAAATGTATAGGAGCGAATTTGCACCCCTTATGCAAATTCCCCTTTTTGCCCTTCCTCACTCTAGAAAACCAAATTTGAAGGCTAAATTCCACATAAGCCTGATGCCTTCGTTCCACTTGGTGGTTGTTTTGTGTGCCAACAGAGGAATAACTGTCAGGGACGCCTGTGCGACACACTTACATCCTTGGGAGATTCTCGTGTTTGGAGACTGCAGAGGCGTTACACTTCCCATTGGAGGTCAATTTGTAACACCCCTTCGACTAACTGACCCGAATATGGTTGTTTTCTTCGTTCTCTCCTTCAAATTCACTATTCCTTCTTCCATTTCATCCCTTCAAGCAATCTTCTTCACAATCTTAAGCATTCAGTTCATCTCTCCAAGCCATCCTCTTGCATTCTCAAGCACTTTTAGCAGCACTTTGCACTCCATAGCAGCAACATCAACACTCTGTCAACTCTATAGAGCAAGTGTGGAACAAATACCATTGCAGTAGGGGCTTGATTCCTCTCACTTTCTCCCCCATTATCTAGTGAGCTCTTGGTGGAGGTGGTAAGCTTTCTACTCCTCTCCTCTATGATTTGGTTGGGTAGCATAACACTGTTTTGTAGTGCTTTTGTGTTCTTTACTTCATTTCCTTCTTTATCACATATTTCTCCATTGTTGCAAACTTGGTTGTCCGTGGAGGTAGAAACACCAAAACGGGGGTCTAACTAAGGCAAACCCCTATACAACCCCCAACAAATTTCCTCTTTATTGTATGTAGGTGGACGTTCTTCTTGGAGCTAGCTGGCGAATGGGCTCTTTTGTGAGATCATTTTTGTCACCCTAGCTTTAATCTACTTACTTTATCATATTTGTCTATACATTTCATAGTTTTATTTTGTTCTCCTAAAAACCATTAGCTAGGCTGTTAGTCAGTTTTCTAGTGTTCAACCTTGTCTTTTTAGTCCTTTGGTCGCATAGACACCAGCGCACCTAAGAGACGCCAGTGCACCACGCTATCGTCCCAGAACCACGCTTTCGTCCTTGGGTAGAGAGCTACCTAAGACACAATGTTGAACCCAAAAACCAACTCGCCTACCCCCATTCCAAGTTTCAAGTCTGCATAGTGGTTGAAGGACCTTATAGTCCTTATCATTCTCATCCTTCATCTCTAAACACCCATTTTAGCTGAGGTAAGTTAGGGCAGCCTTTCGCTCTTGGTTCTCTGTGATCTGGGGCCTCAAATGTGGTTGGTCCCCCTCTCTTACATTAAATAATTAAGAATTAAAATATAATATTATTATATTGTAGTTTATTATATAATACACTAATATATTATAGTATATTAAATGATAAATTATGATATAACATGATATTGTGGGGCTCACTTACCAGCCTTGATGGGAGTAGTGACTAGTGTTATAGGTCATTGGGCGATCGGAAGGTACTATAATATAATATATAAAATAATATTTATTATTACCAACTCTAAAACTCTATTCATTTGCAACAAAAAAAATTATCTTCAAGTTTAAAAGAATAATATTTATTATTGTGGAGCATATAAATTTAGTTATATTAAATTATAATGTTTTTAATTGTATTTTTGTATGTTTTTAATTTTTACTTATATGAATTTTTTAATCACTATTTTAACTCTGTCAAAATTATTTTTTTAATAATTGTTTACTTTAACTTTCCTAGATGCAAACATTAATGAGAAGTGGTAGAAAAATCGCCACAAAATATATCAATAAAATTGAAAATGTTATGCTCATTTCCCATACTCATCGCCTAAGTTTTTTTAATCAATGATAATCAAGAAAAATAATTTCAAAATTTTAAAAAGTTAAAAATTGTGCATTTTACTTTAGAAGAATGAAAACAAAGTTTGAAAATAAAAAAGTCAATTTTAATTGGTTGAAATGAAAAATATTAATCACTAGTTATAAACTTGAACTAATAATTAATCAAAGGCATTTTGAAATGATAACTTTTTTAAATGTTAAAATAAAGCAATCATGTATTATTTGTTGTTATAGGGTCCATCTTAAATCTGCTATTCATTATGATATTTTTGGCATATATGTGTTACTTTTCATACTAATGATATTACCTGTAGGAGTGTATGATAGAAGTTCCACCTAAGATAGTAAGATATTTAAGCTCAAATATGTTTTTATGAAAGAGTATAATATTTTTTTATAATATTTTCTTAGAATAAAATCTATAATAGTTGTGGTGTTTTCAAACATTTAGATATATAAAGAGTGCACATGAGATTAAAAATTAACTAGTCAGTTTGGAGAAATACAAGTTAGTGGCATTCACTTTAAAAGATGATGAGGCCAAGAATGTGAAATAGTGAGTAAATAAATAAGTGTATTAAAATTTATGGCAATATTTTTATAGAATATTGTTTATGAATATGCAAGGTATACATTGAGATTTTGGCAGCTAGAAAAGAAGTTAAATTTATTCAAAGACATGTTTCCTCTTGGCACTATTGTGTTAGTTATATATTTTTAGAAAACTATACATTATGCCACATAGTGAAGTTAAACCATAGTACTACAACTCCCTTCAAATTGACATAATTGTGCATATATTATTCATTCAGGCATATAATAGTATAGAGGAAGACAAAATATTGAGGAAGTATCATTTCTAAATTAGTGATGATCATATGCATTCTACAAAGTTCATGCAAAGTTGATTTCATATGTTCTAAATAGTAATTTGAGTAGCATAAGCATAATATTTGGTCAAGATGCATCATATGATTAGCTAATTACTCATCATAATAAAAGAGCTTGTAGATTTTCTACTAGTTCACAAAAATGTATAAGATAAGTGGTGTTCAACATATTGGAAATTTTGTTGAGGCAGTACATGGAAAATGGGAACATTATAGTATAATAACACCTAACATGAAAAGAGTTGAAGTACAAGTTTGGTTCAAATTTGATAGATGTAGCATTCATATGTAAATGTTATAACTTAATAATGGGTCCATGGAATGAAGGTAAATCTATAGTTCATAGTCTTTTGGGTTGAAAGAAGAAGATAGATTTACAAAATAAGAGGAAGATAGATTTACAAAATAAGAGGATGGTTTTATAGTAATAGGATTGAGTGAGTTCCACTCCTTTAGAATCTCAAATTTATATCCATGAAGTATTTATATGAGGAAAATGTAATCCTTTTATTTTTCATTTACAAATTTCTTAGAATGAATATGAGCTAAAAATGAGTCGATGAATGGTGTTTTAGATCTTTAAGTCCAATTGACATATATTGACCTCCATGAGCACTATAAGTTATAGAGAAGTAATCATCAAATAAACTTGACCATATATCATACCTATTGTAACTAGGTATTATAAAGGAAATATTTAGTTAAAATAAAAATTTAGTTCATTGTGTAGTTTTTTGTATCATATATTGAAATCAAATATTTTGTACAATTCAATGTAGGTCAAGTTTATGTAGGTATTCTAAATAAATATAATGAAGAAGTAATAAATTATTATTTGTGTCATTATATTGAGACAAAAAAATGATAATTCCTATCATAGATGGATAAGACATTGAGTAACTTATGCAATTTGCGGTTACTCAAACATGGATATGAAGATATCCATTAAAGAATTTTAACTTATGATCGTTTAAGTACTTTGATACACATGAAGAAAAAATATTATTTCTTTATTCTTGTATTGAATATTCAATTGATCAAATATGGGCTAGGTAGCACAATAATAAATTGTAAAAAAAAATTGAGTTAGACTATAAGAAAATACTTGGCACAATAAAAAGTAGAATAGACCCAGATAGTTCATTGGATTGAATTAGTACAATGACACACAATTTTATAGTTTTTAACTATATTTTTAGATTCTTAAGTTTAGCATTTGAACTAAAAATCTTATTTATTTTATTTAATTATTTCTACTAACTTTATTAATAGAGGACAATGGTGCCAAACAAATTTTCCTCTATATGGCTAGTGCTATCAATAAATATGTTTATATTATTAAATAAATAGAAGATAAACCCTAACTCCATTATAATTCCACCTCCCATGGTTATTGATACATTTTATCCAAACATTTTATCCAAAATCTTATTTGATCCTTTATTTTAAGACCTTTGGTTTTAATCCATTTATTTACGATCCTTCTTTCATTTAACACTTATATTCTTTCATATAGTTCTTGTTGGGATAAGTTGTATCAACCTTGTAATGTTGTTTGGATGTTATCCATCAAACTCACCCATTCATGACTATTGACTTGGTAAATTAAGCAAATTAGAAAAAGTTCTACAAGCATTTTTTTTAATACAAAAGATTGAGTCAACCATTGCAAATCACATGGTGCATTTTTATATTTCTTAAATTTTATAAATGGAAATAATATTAAAAATTTGTTTTTATTTTGAAATAAATGACAACTTAAAAATGAAATAATTTTGATTTGAATATTTTTTCAGTATTATATATGTGTGATGGAAAAATTTGTATATTCATGTCATTATATTCTATTTAGTTTTGTACTTGTTTTGATGGGATTACTTTGATAAATAGATATATTGACAAATGATGTATTTTTTGTAAAGTTGTCAATTTGTATTATGTTTTTGATTAACGAAAAATAGGTTTTGAAGGGACCAAAAACCCTGAACAAAAAAGGAAGTGGCAGTAAAGATAAGACATATGACTGTCCACCCAGAAAAACCACAAAAAATAGCTGATTAACAGACCATCAGCCCACCATCAAAAGATTACATCAGCCAAAAAAAAATACAAAAAGACAAGCCAAACAGTCATTAAAGTAATTCTTTAAGCATTTTTGCAGCCCCCAAATCCTTGGCCGCCAACCTGTCATGCATTTCCATGATTTCTTCCACATCACAAGCATCATCCTTCTTACCTTTCTTAGTTTTGCTCCTAGTTCGAACACTCAGGCCAGCAACCGAATCAGTTGAATGTACATCCAATCCAGCTTCCTCCCCACAATCTGAGTTCACTTGGTCA
Source organism: Sequoia sempervirens (assembly GCA_007258455.2). Lineage (NCBI taxonomy): Eukaryota > Viridiplantae > Streptophyta > Pinopsida > Cupressales > Cupressaceae > Sequoia > Sequoia sempervirens. Next base: position 13,645 of record VDFB02372780.1, on the reverse strand, counting down.
CCAAGCAAGCCCTTCCCAATCCCCTCCATAGCCTTCTGATTAAGGAAAATCATCCTCTGGGCCGACGCCTCCAGCTTCTCCTTGCTTATGTTGATGAGTGTATCCATGCCAATTTGTATTATGTTATCCATGTATCTTAGTACGCATATTTATATGCAACTACCACTCATCTCTTTTTCCATGTTCGTACACCTTTAGATATTCATCCTATTCATTAATTTAAATCACTACTATATCAGACTTATTTCTATATACATATCATCTATTAAGATATAACCCTTTTTTTGTTACAACACCAGTTTATAGTTATGAAGTCATCCTTGACTACTATTTCTTTTATATCATAGATTTCATGATCATTTAACCTTGGTATCCATTTACTCTTCCATACCTAATTTGAACATGTTTATATACATATTATATCACACAAATGTTTATTTTCTTCATGTAGGGATTTGATCATCAATTTCCTTATTTAATCAATACTCTCACTTCATTGCCCAATAATTAGTATATGTTACATATTTTTCTTATGGAGAGTGATAGTATTCTACTCTAGAACTAATTGCACTTTACCTTTGAACACCTCGCCTTCATATAAACTACTCATGCTACATCTATTATGAACAAGACATGTTATCTACCATATTTTTCTATTGAGGGTACATTTCTTATGACATATGATTCTTCATGTTTTTCATCTCATACAAAACCTAGTGCCAATACATTTTTTTTGTGCCTTAGTTACACCACCAAATAATTTTACATGTAGGCAAACACATTTAGGATATGATACACTTTCATTATTTTACTTATTTTTCATTATAAGAGTTACCACCTCCATATATGATTCATGAGTGTAGACCTTTATAACTTGTGCTAAGAAATGGAATCAGCAGAGTAAAATATGAATTAGTAGATAATGGATCTAAATTTAAAACATGTAGTAAATAATTTCTAGATTGGATCAAAGTTAGTAACACTTATCTACCAAAATATGAAGTATCAATATAAGGGTTTGATAACATTATATGAGATTCCCTTGGTTAAGTTACTTTACTTCACTTTGAGGTTCATTACTCTTGATTTGATGCCTAGATTTTTTGTATAATTTATCTTTATGGGGAATCCATAGATTCATGTAATGGGTGTTGTCCCATCTACTCTTCATTATAAAATCAAGTGTATCTTCAAAATAAACATTTGGTGATAGCTAATGATAATCCATATAAATTTTACCAAGTAGTGGAAAAGGATAAAATATTAGTGTGAGTATGTGCATGAAAATGGGGGACCAAAAGGGTGTTAAAAGTGGCTACTTTGTTTTTTCTTGAATTTAATAAAATTCAATTAATGAGTAGTTTGATATACATATGTTCAAAATTTGATGATCTGATAAGAACAAGAATACCGGTGCTCAAAACCTAATTTCTAAAAAGTTGAATTTTGAGAGCACACAAAATGTTCATATTTTAAAACAAAAAATATAACATAATGTGGCATGCTCCCTCCCCTCCTCCACCTTTTTGAAATCTACCAATTGTAGACACCTAAAAATCACTCAAGTCCTAATTATTTCCTAAATATTATTAATTCACTATGAGATACTAATCTTAAAAATATCCTAATTAACCATTTTCCCCTAAATCCTAATCTAGTTTCCCTAAGTCACAAATCAATTTCCTAAATCTTAATCATCTTCCACACGTGAATTAATTAATTAAATTCCCATATAACCACCCAAAAATGATAAAAGAATTAAAATATTTCTTTTATTCCCCCCACTCATCTCATAACTATCTCCAAAAAATTAATTTCATATTAAATAATTTTCAATTAATATCCTCCCCCATCATTCAACTACCCAACCATCTCATCAAATATTGACCACTGATCTCCATTCTTCCAAACTTATAAATCTACCCTCTCATGAGCCATTTTGAGAAGGATCCTAAATCATTGTAATGTCACGTTTTCAGTTTGAGCAACCACATTCTTATCATCTTGATCAAATCCACTTTTACAAGCACACAAAAAATTGAAATTGAGTAAATTTGTTTTGGTTTATTCTTTTTTTCAATTTCTTTCTCTAATTGAGGTTGCATTAAATGTAGATTGAAGGGTTTGATATTTGTATTTGAATTATTTATTTTGATGTAAAAATTTGTACACATTTTTAGCATGTCCGATGGGATCCTTGTCCCTTTTTAATCTATATTCGTGCATTTTTTTAAACTTGATATTGCAAATATAATACTTTTATGAAGAAATTTGAAGGTGAAATTTTACAAGGATCTACATTTTTTAGAAAGCAGAGCGCCAAACCCTAGTTTCTAAACATTTGGTAATATATTTTAAATGGTCTTGAATATTTCTATAATTTTTTTATTATATTTTAAGGATCATTTAAGGAAGCTACTATAAAATAATTAGGTTCATATCATTACTTTTGAGTGTGTTATTTCAATTTTATGAATTTTAAAGATTTGGTTATATCTTGCAAACCACTTGATTTTTTCTCTAACTTTTATTAAATCTATACAATCATCCCAAAAATTAGATTCACAGCATCAAAATTGAGTGACTTATGTTGATTTTATTATTTTTCGTAATTTTTCTTTCTAGGCATTAAATTAATGAATTTTTATGTTATTTTTATATTTTTTGAAATATCTTCCAAATTGAGTTGGGTTTTTCTCTTTATATTTTCTTTTTTGAAATTAAAAAATTACAAAATAATCAGATTTAATTTGACTATGTGGTAGAAATTTAGAAATTGTAGCTCCAATGCACTATTCAATCTTATGTTAAGCATATATTTTACACAAATTTATTTTGTTGTGTCATAACATTATTTTCTATTTTTTTAGGGTTTTTTATTTTCATTTCTATTCCATTTCTTACAAAAAAATTGCTAGTCAAAGACAATTTTAAAAATACTAATCATTTTTCTTGCAACATCACTTGTTGAAGATTGATAAAATTCACTAAATTAAGCATATTTTTTGTTTTCTAAAGGTTAATGATTTTTTTTGCGATCTATTTGGGTGAGTGATGTGTATGCTCTCATCTTGCACCATTGTGTGATCTTGAGGGCTAAAAACATCACTTACTCTCTTTTCTTTGCATTATTATCCAAAGGAACCTAATGTGTTTATGCTCTCCACCTGTGCTTCATATGATCTTGGATGACCAAAATCACTTGGATCATTCCTTATAGGGGGCCTAACTAGGGACTTGATCACCCTAGATTACGACCTTAACTTTCTATTCTAACAGAATATAAAGAGCGGGAGGTGAATTGAAAGACACCCCTCTTGAAAGTGAAATCTTGTCCATCTTGGCTAAGCCCATAAGAAATTTATTTATCTTTTATGATATTCTTGTAGGATTGTCCCCCTTTGATACTCATTGCTAGTATAAGAGGCCAAAGCTCTTATTTGGATATCTCCCACAAACATCAATGGATTCTAAGTAGTGTCATTTGAAAGAACAAAATTATGTAAATAGAAATCACATAGTTCATCTTGCATCTCTGGTGTGGAGCTGTAAAAAGTATCTAAAAATAAATATTTCCTTTTCATTACAATAGGAAGATCACTAATCAATTGGCTAAATTGAAAACATAAAAATTTCTCTTGAAAGAACAAAGCATAAACTCTGGCAGGTGGCTTGCACTTCAGTACTTGTGATGTTTTGTCTACCATTTCTTTAATCTTCACTTTCAACTTTTTCACTTTTGTTTCTTGCTTTTCCAATGCCCTGGTGTGGTTAGATACTATTTTAGCTCTCCCCCTTACCCTTTCTTTATCTTTATAGAAGAATTCTTGTGTTTTCTTCCATAGTTCAACACCTAGGGACACAACAATTGATCCAGTGGGGGTTTTGATCAATCCAATTGAGCTTTGGGGTACTAGTTCTTTCCCTTCTATTACTACCATGACAAGTTGTGCCAGTATCTCTAGTTTCCCATGTTCAAATTTGTGGAGTCTTTCCTCCAATTCTTTGATTCTAGCATCTTGTTCACTATCTTTTAGTTGGTATATGTTTAACGATTCCTCCAACTGCCTTATCCTCTGCATTGCTTCTTGTAATTCTTTATTATTATTCCTTTCTTCAATGAAAATTTCCTCATCTTTTTTTCTAAAAGTTGTCCATCTCCCATTTCACCTGTATATTCACACCCCTCTAAAACATGGATTTTTGGAGATCTTTTCCTCATCTTTTTAGCTACAAAAATGTCTTTTGAATCTAATTCAAAATTGGTAGAAAAATATAATGGTTTTACAATTGGTATGTTCACATCTTCACCAGGGGATTTCCCCTATGGATCTGAATCTGTCTCAATCATAACAATATCCTCTTTTTGCTTTTTGCTTATGCCTCTCATTGGCCCCTTCCTCTTGAGATGATGTGACCGCCTCCTAGATTGTGCGGGCTTCTTTTTCCCCCTTACAAGTGCATAAGAAGTTCCACTCTTTCTCTTTTTTCTTTTTGGCGACCTCTTAAAAACAAGGATTTCTTGATTGCTTTTTGTTACAAGCTGCTCAACAGAGGCTGGAGGTTGTGTTTCCTGCAAACCCTACTCTTCTGGTTTTCCTGTGTTGTAGGTATGTGTTGTAGCAAGGGAACCAGAGGGAATTTATCCCTTAGGAGCAGCCACAACAAGCTCTTTTATTCTTTGTCCCTAGCCCCTGTTTTCTTCATTATGCAATTCAAGAATATTGTTGATATTACTATAATTGAGAAAATATTCCCATAATACATTTGGGAATTGAAACCTAATCTCCTCTTTACCATTAATTTGATTAAACAAAAATTAAATAATGTTGATTGGTTTCTTTTCCTTTTATATTCAAAAGACATTCTTTTTAATAGGTTATACAAAAACTTGGGACCATTTGCATACCTTCCATGGCGTAAATGACTTAACAATTTAAAATGGATTGTATATAGTAATGATTGTCTCCAATTATATTTTAAGTATCTAATTATGTGAGAAGCTAGAAAAGCCCAAATCCAAGGAAAAACAAGCATTTGGTACCTTATGAGGAAGAGTCCATATTTTCTCTTGGCAGGGAGAATTCATTCTTTGTTGTAATGGCGTCCACTCTCACTAGATAATCTAGTTATATCTACCTCTAATGTGTCCACCTTCAAACACCTAAAAATTGCCTCATCATTTTTCAATGTGCTTGCAAATTGTTGGGTCATTACTTCATTAAACTTTGTAAGTCTCAAGAAATAATCCAGGGAACTAGCTTGTTGGAAGATAGGCAAGCATTTCCTCTCTTCTAGTAGCAATTTATGAATTGTTGGTTCCCTTCATATAATATCAACCCCCTTGTAATGCTTCAATAATCCACAATCAGTTCACAATTCTGCTTTGTTTTTATTCTTGCTCTGTCACCCAATTATACTACCTATACTGTGCTTATATGTTGTATTACTCAAATGTACATCTTAATTCTGCTGCTTAGCACTTCTTTCTCTTGTCTGAATTCTCGATCTCTTGATAATGGTGGAAAATAAAATGGTAGAAAGTTTTGCAGAAATTTAAAAAAAAAAAAACTAAGGAATAATCTTGAATACCCCTCCCCCCAACTAAAGTTGTTAAGTGTTCTCACTTAGTGTGTATGGATTGGGCGAAGTCATAAATTAGAAGTAGTGGAAAATTAAACATGATATTTGAAATGTGTAAGTGAACAATAAATAGGAAAAAATCAATAATCTTCAATGTTAATTATGATAAATTAATGTGGAGTGTACATGTAGGCATTGTTTGAATTGGAATACAACTTGTGTGAAGTAGTTGAATGTTGCATGCAACTTGATTTGAAATGATATGTCGTGATTGCTATGAACTTCTTGCAGTGATGGTTTAAAATTGGTGGAAGTACAGGTGTGACACATTGAAAATATATTGGAATGATGGATGAAAAAGGTTGCAAAAAGTATGTTATAGGTGAGGTGAAAGCTATTGCATGATAATGTAGAGTCAAAAAAGTGGTATGATGGCTACGTGTGTATGGAAAAATAGGCTACATGTAATGGAGTGTAATATGCTACGAGAACTTATCACTTAAGATTGTTACTATTTAACTTTTCAGACTGAACTATAACTAATTACTCCTAGAGTATGAAACACACATTAAGCTATAGAATCCATTTCAATTACATAATCATATTTATGAATTCCACATGCATATAACTTAGAAACTATCTAATCTAAATTCAACAATGCATGAACTAATCTAATAATAGGAAAATAGAGTGGATAGCAGTACATCAAGTGGCCCTTTCTTGAGTTGTTGCTTCCACAACAGATGTCAACACTTACTACTTAATAAAAAAATCATGGTATTGAACTAACTCCTTTGTTGCATGAAAGCTTTGAACTCTGACAAGAATCTACTAAAGATTTCTCATTCAACAATACATATCTATTATTCAATTGATAACAAAAAAACTAACAGTGATCAACTATCTGAAATGACAAAAAATAGGGTTTTATTATAAAGGTGGAATGAACTAAATATGATGTAATGAGAGATCTATTTTCCTTTATTTCATTAGGAAATGAGATCTCCATAATGAATTTATTATCAACCTTATATGAGAATCTTCATATTTCCTTATGACTGAAGGACAGGGGTCATGGTCAAACAACACTTTGGAGAGAAAAGCTAAAATAAGCAAATCAACTCCAAAATGCAATCTAACAATTGAAACTTGAAGATTAAGCTCAATATTTGTAGAACCAGAAAATAGAATGCAAATCTGAGAAAGGCAGAAACATGTGTACCAGTCACCAAAAGTGCTTTCTGGAATCTAATCTAAGACTCATTCGCCCATGGGCGAATGGGTCCAAGTACAGGGGTTTCAACAATCTTTCAGGAGCCTCTTGTGTAGATTTGAAGCTTCTGATTTGTCCAAGTTTCAATGTCGAAAAGTCAGAAATCAGATCTCTATGTTAGATTCCATGATTTGACAACTTTTGCAACTTTGACAACTTTGTAAATATTGCACTTCAAAAGGTCTTCAAGTCTTCTTCAACCTAAATCTACAACCAGACATACAAGATAGAGAAATGTTTGTTTTTGAGTGAATGGGGGTTTACCTTGGTCAAACCCTATTTTGGTAATCAAACCTTGAAATGAAATAATGAATGAAAGAGGGAATGAAGAATGAACAAAGTTTTATTACCACTCAACAAACCCTTGGATGAAACCTTAATAATGGATATCTTAGGAAGTCTAAAACTTGCATGAAATGGCTGAATTGGATGTGGATCTTGACACTTGAATATTGCTTGAAATGATACTTTGAATGCTTGACTTTATCATGAAACCTACATCACAATGTTAGCTCTAAAAACATGCATGATGAAAGAAGACTTTGACATGATGGATGGATCTTGATTGCCGTAATAAATCTCTAATGTATCTACTCTTGAATGCCCTTGATCATCAACTTTTCTATACTTTTGCTCACTTGAATATGCTCATGAAATGCTAGGTGAAACTCAGTGAAATAACCTTGTATTTATAGGTATGTATCCTTAATTTTCCAAAATTCAAATATCACAAGCCAACATTGAAATATAGATTTGGAGATGTTAAAATACTGCCAAAAACATAATTTAAATTTAGGTCCAAAGGTCTAGGGAGGGCCCATTTTCCAATGGGTGAATGGGTCCCAGGTCCTTGTTCTTGGAACACACATTGCTCAAGGTAAAGTGTTATGTTTAGGCATTTACTATTGTCGGGTTTCCTCTTCGAAAAATGCAATTTATTAGGCTTGTAAATGAATAAAAGGGCTAATTAAGGCATAATTAAGCTCAATTTAATTAAGAGGGCCCAAATAAGTGTGTAAAAACTATGTAAATGTAAAGGGGTGCATTTAACATGACTAAATTAAGGCATTGTTAAATCCATTTTAACAAGGAGGGCCCAAACAAGTGAGAAAATGTAAGGGATACATTTTTCTACATTACACTATCAACTGGTGATTAGAAAAAACTAACTAGATATCTAACTATATTCACTCCTCACAATAGATCCCACTATATAGGGTCTACAAGGAATCTTATTCATTCTAGGACTGAAAACATAACCATAATGTATTCATCCACTCTCCCTCAAAGATAGGGATATGAATTAATCTTGTAATAGAAAACCATAATTGAAAAGAAAAAGAAGAGAAACTAAATTGGAGCTCTTCCCTAACGATTAACTGCCATGATAGAGACATGTGTCATGGGTTCTCCTACTTAGAACAAACTTCTTCTTCCAATCATCTTATGTGATGGATAAGAATGTGCTTGTGGTGACTCACAATTGACCATTCAATAGTCACCTTTGTTCTTCTTTGGAATTGTCACACTTTAACCATTCTGACCTCTCCCCTACAACTTTCTACGGTCCTTATGTTGTGGGTTATAGTTCTTCTAGCTGCAAGAAGTTAGTTTCATCCCTAAGGCATACACATCATTAACAATCATAATTTAAAGTGTAGAATCATACTGAATCTCATCAACATTCATATAGTCACACATACAAATGTCAATATATCATATTTGTATTTCCACATACTAAAGTCTAGTTTAAATTGTATGAAAGGTATAAAAGATGTATGAAGTCTTAGGAATGTCTATAAACTTGGTAGATTGAAAAGATAAAAACATAAACTAATGAAGGAAAAATAGCCACAAATTAAGCCCATCAGGCATAGTGAGTTTTCTAGGGTTTCAACCATGCCATGTTCAATTGCAAAAAGATTGTGAATTCATGGGGCATGCGAAGGATAAGATGCATGTATAAATATTGTGTAGAGAATTCCTCAATTGTTTGTATTTATCTAGGAAGGTATTTGGAGGTTGTAAATATTTTCCCTTGCCACATTTTATGGTATGCTTTTAACATGAAATTGGTGAATGCAACAACATTCCAAATATTGCAAGCTTTGTAATGGTCTTTTACATTTTTCAAATGGATGTGCATAGTTTTGTTTGGATTACTAAGTATGCTCTTTGTATAATGTTTATTCTTTGATGGCATATGTTCCTAGATCAATTATTCTATGTTTCCTTTCATGGTTTTGTTTCCTATTATATGTGACATCGTAACCCATCAAATAAGCATTTGTCTCCAATTTACCTGGCCAATCTCAAATCATTCAAAATAAAAATAAAAAAGTATTAATAAATTTAGTTTAGTTTAGGTGGTCCTTCCTGTGCACCCGTGACTATCAATATAACCAAAGAATCATTCTTAAATGAACATTCAATAGATATATTTTGTGTGGTCATGATTTCATAGTCATATCAACTATATAGGGTTCATATGTAACCAATTTACCTTAAACTAGTGATAGTATTTGGAGTTAAGATTACATTTGGGTTTAGATGTAGTTATTTTCGTTGTCCATTTTGTTTGATTTTAATACATATTTAGGCATACCCCTAGAAACACCCTCTAAGCTAAGCTCAAAGTGTAGGAGAGATAACCCACTCTCCTAGAGATGATCATTAACCCTCCACAATTTTTTGATGTGTTTATTCCATTTGCATGATGACAACCCCAACCTTATGAGTGAGATTTGGTTCTAGGAATCGAGGGAACATTTTTCAGCATCAACAAAACACTTGAGTAACTGTAACTCTAGAGTTATGTGCTAATTTTATAATAAAAATAGAATGAGCTATTTATCAAAAAAAATAGATGGAGACAAATATGGTTTGTGGTGAGACCATATAAATTTGTCGGGGGCTATGGTGACAAAACATACTACCTTAAGAGTTTGGACAGGGAACTAATGAAGTTGTTGATCCATGATAGTATGGATTAGTAGTTCTTTTATACTTGTTTGCCATGCCTTGTACATATCTTGTGGTATGTCTTTGTGTATTCTTAACACTTTTTGGTTAAGATGAATTAGGATTTCCCAAATCCCCTTTTTTGCACCTCTTCTATGGTTTGCTCCTAAATATTTCAATTATCATTATTCCTTCAAGAGACATATTTATAGCTAGACCCAATATTGAGATTCAATCTAACAATGCAATTTTTTTGGGTCCTACCTCCTTTGTATCTATTTGACCCCATTTTCCCTTCACTGATAATCAGTCTTGGAATGAGAAACCTCCAATTGGCTCTAAGAATATTCAATTAATGCATTTTTATTCAAAATCCTTAGTAAATTTTTTTGGGGGTACTTTTGATGGATAATACCTTGTAATAAAGCTATTCCCTTGGTGATGTTAGGCTTGTTTTAGTTTTCAAACTTTTCAAGGATATTGAAACCTGTCCCTAGTTGCCTAGTTCCTTAAGTTCCACAAATATCCATAAAAAGTGAAGAATGTGTTCAAATTAGATTTAATATTTTTAGGTTTATATTATAATTTTATGGAGGTGGATGTATGATAAATTTTGAGTTATGCATGTATGATTTATGTTTAGGGATCTCTTTGTCTCATTTCCTGAGTTTTTGGGTTTTCTTGAAGAACTTTGGCATCTTTATATTTGGTGTTGGGGTTCCAAGTTCCCCTAGAATCCCAAAACTTGGCCTCCTTGTGTCTTGTCCTCTTGGTGCTAGAGTTCTAAACTTCCCTAACACTCCCAATCCATTTTTCCTCATGCTCCTCATTCCTTGATCCCTCCCAAATTGTAATCCACAGTCCCTTCCCTCTCCCCATTCCCTTTCCTTTCTTGGACACCAAAATTTTAGGGGTTTTGAGAATCTATGCACAAAGTGCAATGGTTTTAGGTTTCTCTAAAACCTAATCCCTTCATCCCATTTTCTAGAGTTCTATTTTTCTCTAATATCATGAGCCCCAAAGCCTTAATGAGCGAACTCCCAATATTTGTTCCTTTTTGAGTCCCAAGCCTTGATGCTCATCTCCCTTGGACTATGGTTTAATGGGAACTCAACACCTTACTATTTGTCACTTTTTCCTTGGTCCTCTTGATATCCCAAATCCCAATCCTATCTCAAAGTTCCAAGTTTTCTTGAAACTTCAATCCCCAACCTCTCCTACACTTTATTTGAACATCTCTCTAACCCCCCTAAACCCTACAATTATCCCAAACTTTTGGGGCTTCTAAGCACCCTTGTAGCTTGTTTTATTGTCCCTATTCCTTCCAATTTAATGCCTACACTATTTATCTATTCCTCTTCTTAGACTTTCATCTACCTTTCATGCACATTTGCACTTCTCCATGAGTTCCTCAAGAACTTGAACTCCCACCTTTATTTTTTCTCAACACAAACCCCCTATGGCTCAAAGTGCTTCTCCCACCTACCACTTGGCCATTCTAAAATGTATAAGCTACCATAAGTAATATTTCATGAACCTCTTGAGTGTTTTTCCTATTATATTTTTGTGTTAATCTCATGCCCTATCAATCCAAAAACTAAAAATACTATTATTGATGGATGATATATAGATCAAATTAAGTGCTCCCCCATATTTTGAGTAGTACAATTGTCATTTAAACAATATTGTGGCCCAAAATTATAAAGGAATGACTCTTGATAGATTTGGGTTCTTTTGTAATGTGTCATTCCCATTTTAAGGATTTTTGTGCAAGTTTTCATGCCCTTATTTGGTTTCCCAAACTTTTGGGGGTTTCCTACAACTTTGCACCTCCCACCCTTAGCTATGACTTGTCAGGAGGGTATAAAAATCCAAATTTGTATTGTTTCAAGGGTTAGTTATTCTCCTTTTCACTTGAACACAATGTTAAAAACATTGTAGGGTTTTAAAATTATTATGTCCATTCACCATTTGGTTATTTCATTTTGAAAGCCACATAGAGGTAGCTGATTAAAGTAGATATTTGCATTCAAGTGTCTCATTGGCCAATTGTGGGAATTTCAAAAGATTGTTGAGTAGGGAAGCATGACAATGTCTCCTTTGCTTAAAATTTCCACACATCACATTTATTGGTACAATTGTACAACATGAATTTGATAAGTGTTGTAACATTATAATACACCACAAATTATTATTTTTAATGGTCTTTTTTCATATTACATAAAAAATGCATAGAAGTTTATAGAATGGTTGTTAAGTAGATTTGATTATTAGATAACATGCCTCTATTGTTATTTTTGTTTATTTGTATGGCTGAATATGTGACTATGTAACCCCCTATAAGGCACCAGTCTTAAGAACTTTGACCCTCCACATACTTAAAGTGAACAAAAATCTTTAATTAGTTTCTTAGGAGTAGTTAGTTTTTATGCACTTCATGATTCATTGTATGCCTAGGGAAATATTGGAAGTAAATCTTGATGGCATTTATATTAAGAGAAACATGTTTTACATATTCACATTAACTCAACAAAGGTGATAATAGTAGGTTAGTTTTGGGCTAATGAAAGAATTTTGAAGCAAAAGTTATATTTTGGTACTAATAAAATTTATTTATTATATATATCTTTAGTTGTAATGAAAAAATTGTTTAAGATCACCTCTAGGAATGCCTTCCTAGTTCTAACTAAGCCCAAAGTGAAGGGTATTTTACCCACTCTCAACAATTTTCCTATTATCCCCCACTGTTTGTCAATGTGTTGATTTATCTAGCTTTAGGAATGATATATCACTAACCTTTGTAACATACACCCCTGATTTTCTTTTGGAAATCTCTGTTTGTTTTTTTGCTTGTTCAATGATGTGATTGTGTTTGTTTCAAATGCAGAATGTGTATACAACATAAAGAGAAGATTGCAATGAACAAGAAACACAAGATACTAATTCCTTTTCAATAGAGATTGTAAATAACAACATAGGCATTCATTTTTATTTTTATATCAAAATAATACAATGAAATATCAGGCCTGGTATATGAGATTATAGTCATGACAAGGGCCTTTTTAACAGCAACAATGAGGCTCTTTGATGGAAACAAACAACACCCAATCAAGTGATATTCAAACCCTTGTTTCTCCAATGCCTAGGCCTCTTTTTCAGTCCCAAATGTTCAACAACCAAAACCCCACACGTATTGGCCACAAACTGGAGATTTTAGCAACAAGAAGGCATCCCTCTAGAAAACTGAAAGCAATCAAACCACACCAAAAACTCTTCAAAAGTACTGATAAATCTTCATTTTTTCAATCACCAAAATTGAACTTTTTGAAGCACTGTATGATCCCTACTATACAATCACTCACTATTTGATTAGGGTGGATATTTCACCACCAAAACTATCCTAAACGAGGAGGGTTTTCATTCTTAGTTTGCAGCCCAAGAAATATAGAAGAAATCCAGCAACATTTTGTTATGTTGCCAAAGTAGAGATGTGCAAATGAGAGCCAAAATGAAATTATAAAGAAGCTAGGGTGATTGGACTTGAAAAGATTCTTAATTTCCTCCTAAAAACCACTCCCTTCTCCTTTTTTGGAAAATAAAACATTTTAATTTATCTTTCTCTCTTCTAGGCATCCCTCTCATGGAGCAAATAAAATATTAATAAATCCTTTTAAAAAAAATTGAAGTTGTACGCCTAGGCCAAGGTACTTTTTTTTGAATGACCACTCACCCCCTCAACTTAAGTTTATAAGATAACTTTATTAAACAACTTAAGTGACCGAATTAAACAAATATCAAATACTCCAACCTTAGGTTCTTCAAAACCAA
>VDFB02372779.1:0-81374 GCA_007258455.2 Sequoia sempervirens | reverse complement strand
ACCATGTGCTCCCAAATCTGCGTTGAAAACCAAATCCAACTATATCAAAGGGAGTCAAGGTCGAAATCAAGATCAAATTTGGCGAGATGAAGTGCTACACTTACCAAAATAGTTGAGTCATTGCGCCAAGAGACATATCCACCACCATTACCCATATCACCATCATTCCTTGGTTTAGGGCATCCCCCTTTACCTAGCACTAATCACTCCATCCAAATCAATCCACCTAACACCAATCAAGCTGTCACATCAAATCCTTTGAATATACCATTGACATCGCACCAACAAATGGTATCTAATCAAATGACAACATCAATCCTGACAAATTAAAATATGGTCTCCCAAGGACCTATCACCTCAATCATTCTGACCATTCCTATCACCTCGATCACTCCAACCACCTCTATCACACCCATCATATCTCAAACCCTCACAATCACTCCAAAAGTATCTCAACCACTTGTCACTACATCCAACACAATTTTGAATCCGCCACCACTACCACCAAAACCAAATGCAGCAAGACAATATAACATTGCGCTAAAATCTCACCAAGCCTACCAAAAGTCCATCCAACAATATCTAGCCACACAACAAGCAACACAAGCTCAACAAGTGCAACAAGCCTCTCAAGCTGCCCAACAAGCACAAGCATAGACACAAAAAATGATAACTGTTGAGAACAAGGATCAAGATCAATCCATCACTAAGCACCTTGAAGTTGTGTCTACTTCATCCAATGATCAAATCAATGTATATGTCAGGAGTCACTTTTCAATCATGATCAAAATCCACCAACAATACCCAACAATGATCCAATTCAAGACATTTCAACATCAGTTGACTCTATGGTTGAAGATATTCACAATCACTCCACCACAATTGTTGAAAACAATGTTCAAGATCTCTCAATTAAGGAGCATATTGAAGATGTTTTTACCCCACCCGATGATCAACTCACCATACATCAAGAGCCACTTTTTACTGATCTATTTCAAGAAGTGTTAGGATTATTTGATCCTATTGACATAATGCATGATCCGTTCACCTATGATCATGTTGAAAATGTCTCTACATTGCCTTATGAGTTAGAGGACATATCTCAAGAATTTATTCCAAAGCATGATCAAAATCTTTCGCCAAGGTCTAGCAATGGTCCTTTCCAAGACATGTTGACCCCCTTTGACCTCATGGTTACAGATACTAAAGGAATCCTCAAATCAACATTTGATCCAAGTCCACTTAAAGATCAAGAGGATATTGAGAAACTTCCCATTCCAAATAAAGATATCCAAGGATTCAGATTTGAAATTGACCCCTATCAAGAACTTGATCCAAAGCATGTCAAAAGCAATCCCAAAATCATTCAAGATCAAGAATTTGTATCTTCAGGATACTACAATGATCTAATGGACACTCCCTTATCTATAAAAGATGTCACAAAATATGATCACATCCATATAGCACATACTCCTCCATCTACCCATGAGATGCTTTCTATGGATGGACACGTAGATGATCTTCATTCAAAACAGGATTCTTTTACTCTTGACATGTTATTACACAAAAAGAGCAGGTTATTGAGTTGTCAACATCAGCATCAAACATACCCCAAATTCAGACTGAGGACATCGTGTATGCAGATATCCAACATTATCCGCTCAAGGAAACCGTCCGGATAGAATAGTATATTCGAGGTTAAATGAATTAACAAATTGAGCGTCACCTATGGTGGTCATTTATCAAAGAATGCATTCTAAACAAGAGCTCTCGAGCAGTAGGGAATCAAAGCATGAAGGTACTACTTCCACCATACTAGAGGCAACTATGTCTCAAACAAACATCAACATAGGGAGAATGAAGAATCCTTATGATAAAACCGATGTCAATATTACAACTAGTCTTGTAATGAATCTTTATCCACCCATCACCCCATCCACGAATTGGGACCAACATTAAAATAAAGATTTTAATCAAAGAAAGAAGAATGTTATCAAAGAAAAAGAGGCTAAGAAGCATAATGAACAAATCAAATACACATGGATACCAAAACATACAAAGAAAGATTATCCCTATCAAACTCCACTAGTCAAAGAAACTATGGGGAAAAATAAGAAAGGGAAAAGTATCCATCAAAGATGTCCACAAAATCAAAAGCAATCTTTTCAAGCAACGTACAAAGTGTATCAAGTAGTTGGTCCTAATTCCATGCATACTTTTGTATCCACCCATCATTGCTCATCTTCCCAAGTTTGGAGAGTCAAAGGTTCCAAACTCTCAACCAATCCATCTTTTATCCCTAAACACACTCCATCCACACCTCCACACATGATATCCAGTTCTTACATTGACCATGTATTGGCAACGACCCTTCATCATAAGGATTTAGAAGGCACTCTAGATCGCGATGTGCACACAAAGAAAAAGTCAACTCCGATATCAATAAAGCAGATCAAGAATCCCAAAAGTTGCATTCAAGAAGCAACTTCTTCAAGCAGGATATCGATGGCACATTATGACAAGGGAATCTACATCAACAACACCTGGTGATTCAGCATGAGCTTAAAATCTTTCAAAAAAATCAAAAAATATGAAAATCCAAAAAATCAGAAAAAATAAATTAAATAAATAAATAAATAAATAAAAGAAAATAAAAAAAATTAGAAAAATTGTAAAGAGAAAAATTATCCTCTAGTGAAAACCAATACGGTGGCGCTTTGGATAGGTACCATGATGAAAACCTGGAAAACAGGCATCATGTGTAGAATCGAGCAGCTATGTATGCCAATTCAGGAGAAAGCATCTTATCCCATCCATAATAAGGCTATCATTCCATCCATAATAAATCCATGAACCATTTATCCAATCCATTTTCATCTATCTACATCCATCATCCAAGTTATCTTGATCTTGATGAAATTTTGGGGAACACTTTATGCTTGCTTATGGTAAACATCTTGACATAGGTCATTTTCATTGATCTTATCCTAGCCAACATTATCTAAGCCATGAAGCATTATCCAAATAAGCATTCTTTATCTAAACACCTTATCTTATAGCAAGATAATCCTTGGCATCCTTTACGTACTTACCATATCCATGGACGTCCATACACCTATACAACCATCCACCCATAACATTCCATACATTGTTAGACGTTGGGGGAAGATATTTACATCTCGCTTCGGGAAAAAATCTTGATCTATATCCTCCAACTTATGTGGTGATCTAAACATTGGAAAATGTGAAATAAAATTAGTCCACCACTTGTGAGAAATAATCCAAATCACTAGCCCCTGGCATATTTTGATGAGAAGACATTCCTTACCAGTCTTCATCTTTCAATCGAACATCGATCCAAACAATCAATATCAGTCGCATCTAATGCACCCTTCAGATGTCACATCAAATCATTCAAACAACTTTTGTTCCAAATCAAGCTTCATCAATCAAATCCAATCAAATACAATCAAGACATCATCAGGATATCCTTGTGTTTCTTAACACTATCCTTGCATTGTTGTGCATCCTCAACAATGTTATCATCATCAGTCTTGATCAAATCATCATCAATCCATCATCATCTTGGGGATATCTTTCCTAATCCTTGTGTTGCGTAACACTATCCTTGTATTGTTGTGCATCCTCAACAATGTTATCGTCATCATCAAACCATCAATTTGATCAGTCAACCTTAGCTTGGTTTCACAAAAATCCCAAAACAGAGCATCGATAGCATCAGACACATCCTCATCCAAATCATCAAAATCATGCGAAAATAAAAAAACATTAGAAAATTAGAAAATCCAAAAACATCCAAAACATATCAAAAAATCCAAAAACACTCAAAAAATGGAAAATATCAAAAACATTGGAATCCAAACTATGTCATCTCTGAGCCTAAATGTAGGCAAGGCTAATCTTTGATTAGCCCCTGAGACACCAAAATCCAAAAAACATTCAAAAAACACAAAATCCAAAAACACTCAAAAAATCATAAAAACATCAAAAACAATTGGAAATCTGAACTACGTTGTCTCTAAGCTTAAATGTAGGCAAGGCTAATCTTTGATCAACCCCCAAGACATCAAAATCCAAAAACATTCAAAACACAAAATTCAAAAACATTTGAAAAATCAAAAATCAAAACATTTGAAAAATCCAAAAATCCAAAAACAGCCTCAAAACATTCCAAAAACATCAAAAAAATCCATCTGTCTTGTTTCGCTTTCACCCGCAATAATCAATCATCCATAATAAACTGATCGTCACCTTCATCCTTTGGCAAAACAATTAGAAACAATCACAGCAATTGGAAAAAGAAAAGCTTCAATCATAAAGTCAAAATCGAAGAAACAAATCATTAAATGCAAAATCAAACTCTTGATCAATCGCAAACATGTCAATCAACCTTATATCAATAGCCTATCAATCAACTTATCAACCCATCATCATCCTATACAATGCATTTCCTAGGATATATCGTTCCAACAATGGGCATCATTTTGGATATCACTTTGGATTCTTATCCTATCAAAACAAATCCCTTTTGGCTAGAGATATGAAGAACATTGACTTGTTTGTGTACTTGGTCTTTTCTTTTGATTTATCTTATTTCACTCACTCCAAGGACCTCTCGATGATATCTGAATGAAGGATTTAGAGAGATAGGAATGGGGCAACGATCATGATCCTTTTGCTTGTTGTGCTTGTTGAACGTTCTTGTAAAATAACTTGGCGAATACTTGCTTTGTTAGGTACATCCTAGCAAGGTTTTTGTATGTCAAGTGTGAACAAGAATACTCCTATACGCTTGTTGATTCAAAGTCCATCACATTAGGTACAACGCCATCCTAGTTCTTTATACCTTGATGCATCGTATCTATGTGTGTTATCAAACATAAGGAAAGTAGCCCTTTTAAAATCCCAATCCTTGATAATCAAATCATCCATCTATCATCATCATTTCTCATCATCATCTTTCATAAAGTTGGCTTGTTGGAACCTCTTGTCATCATCTAATTTCTTCTTTTCCGCACTAACATTGCTTCATGAATAGTTAATCATCATCACCAGTGCATCCATCCTGCATCCACAAACCATTAGCATCTTGCATATCATCTAACATGCATGTTCATCATCATAATATAGATCTATTAGTCTAAGCATCTCATAAATCATATATTTGCATAAATCATACACTTGCATAATCATAGCATATCACATCATCAATCTCATCCATCTCACATCATATCATCATTTAAGTTGTTTAAGATAATATAGATTTGTTATTCTAAGCATCTTAAAACTATCTCATTTGCATCATCATCCATAACCATCCATTTTGAACCTCTTTATTGCGAGATCGGCCCTCAAATCGAATATTTTCACTCGATCTCTCAAGGGGGCAATGTACTAGTGTACTTCTTTCCACTGGTGCAACCAAAAAAAAAATTCAAAAAAAATTGAATTTTGACCGCGGCAAGTTTATTCTTTGAACCAACGCAACAAGTACATTGCTTCAAAGAGGGGAAAAATGTAGACACATGAAATTAGCATTATGCACTTAGTTCATATTCATCCGCTCATTAAATTAATCAAGTTCATTAAATCCATTCATCAGGTAAATCAAGGTCATCCATTTAAATTAAATAAATCAACTTTGTTTAATTTAAGTCTTGCATCATCCTTTTAATTAAATAAACCAGACTTTATTTAATTAAATCTCAAAATTCATATTTCTCCCTTTTGATTTAAATAAATCAAAATATTTAAGTCAAATGGGTCAAAATCCCTAATCATCTAAGTCAAGCTAATCTTGATTAACCTAATCTAACCACCCATCACATCCTCTAGCTTTTCCCACTTGCACCAATAAATCATTTTAACTCATTTATAAATTCCTCATTTTCCATCAACTTGACATAAAAATGGAATATTCCCTCAAGTTTGAATCTTCCCCCAATTTGACATGTACATCCAACAAGGAATTTAATAGGTCTTACATGTCTCTTACATGTCCCTTGCAAAGGTCAAAGTTAGCATTTAACTCTCAATTTCAAATTTGAATCTCCCCCTTCTTTGGCACATTGGCCAAAATGTGCTCATTCCTCAACCTATCACAAGTTGACAAGTGGCTTCATCTCATTGGCTAAATCTTTGTCCCACATTCATCCATTTGGCTATTTATCTCATCAAAATATTCTATAAATGGAAGGCTTCATTCATCATCAAATCCTCCACAACTTGATTTACACTCTCATGCAAAGTTACTCTCTTCAATTGAGAACTATTTTTTCCCATCACCATTTGCATTGCATCTTGTGAGTTTTAGCAAGGATTGGGAAAGGGTCATTTGCACATTTGACACCAATCCAATATGGAATAGGTACATGTTATGCTTTCGTAATGTATTTAGATCCCTTTTGTTATTTTTTGCATTTTGAAGCATTTACATGTTATTTCATAGGAGCATTTTGATAAATGTGCAAATGACTAACCCATGTTTGAGGTTTTAAAGTTTTTGAAGATTTTATGGTGCTTCATGAGTATACTCAGAACTTATTATGGATTGGCCATCCACCATGGTTTTTCCCCTTACAGGGTTTCCACGTAAAAATCCTTTTGTTATGGTTGTGTGTTTTCTTATTTTTTGTTTTTGCGTATTAACTTTGATTAAATGTGTTAAGTGGAGTAAAGATCAGGATAAAAGAATTAATTTTTGCACAACACTAATTCACCCACCCTCTCAGTGTTTCTTGTTTCCAAAAATTGGTATTAGAACAAATTCATCTGAAGAAGTCTAATAGCTTGGGGATATCTTGGAGAGTCATGGATACAAGCAGTCTTCAACAACAACTTGTGGTGGCCTTGGATGATTTTGACCAGTCAAAATTTGAGATCTGAGAACTACAAGAAAATCTTGAAAATGCAGAAAAATTCATCTAGTCATTGAAAGACAAGATTGATGAATCAAGGGAGAAAAGAAAGGAATTATGTGTTCAACTAATGCAGAAGAAAAAAATCAATGAAGATGAGAAACTCAATCAAGTCTTGAAGGAGAAAATAGAAGAATGTGAAAAGTTTTCCCAAGAGAATGTTGCCTTGAAGCGTGAGACAGAGTCCATCACGATGAAGATGACTAAAGAGTTAGAGGACAGAAAGAGAAATGAAGAAAATTTTGCACAATCCTTGAAAGAAAAGTCTGAACAATGTAGCCGACTAGAAAATGAATTGGAGCAATCCAGGAACAATGAACTTGAAAAATAGCTTGATGATCTCAAGGATGAACTTGCTACAGCAAATGAGTTCAAGGAGAAATTCAGAGCTAGTTCAGCCAAACTTGATGATTTAATCAAGGGACAAAGAACTGATGATGACAAACGAGGTCTTGGATATGAAGAAGGAGAAAGCTCTAAATTTGCACAAAGGAGCTCTAGACAAAGGAATTCTAGAAAAATAAAATTTAGACAAGGAGAATGGATAAATGAACCCAGAAGGAATCCGGTAAGGAAACCTAATGCTCAAAGATTTAATGGTTATTGCTATACTTGCAACAAATTTGGTCATATGGCTTCTCAGTGTAGAAGTAGGGTGAACACAAGTATACCATCATTCTCAGGTCATTGCTTTAATTGTTATAAGTATGGTCACAAGTCAAGTGAATGTAGAACTATGATGTATAACCCTCATAGAGATGTCAAATGCTATGCATGATATAGATTTGGACATGTTGCTAACCAATGTAGATCAATACAAAGTCAGTGGAACAATTGGCCTAGATAGATAAGTGTTGTTTGC
Source organism: Sequoia sempervirens (assembly GCA_007258455.2). Classification (NCBI taxonomy): domain Eukaryota; kingdom Viridiplantae; phylum Streptophyta; class Pinopsida; order Cupressales; family Cupressaceae; genus Sequoia; species Sequoia sempervirens. The sequence goes on along the minus strand of VDFB02372779.1, from coordinate 73,574 downwards.
TATAGTTGCAACAAATTTAGCCACACCTCTAGATTCTATTGGAATAGAAGAGGTCTGGTAAAACAGAATAAGCAACTGGATGTTAAGGGAAAAGGAAAGATCACTACTAATGAGATCAGGAAGTACATGCAGAAGAAATGGGTGAAGAAGAATCGGGCTCTACAGAATAAAATGGATCTGCACCAAAAGCCTCTTCTGGTAGCACCCCTGGAAACTAGTTATAGGTCTCTGCATTGGGGGGAGTTGTTAAGAAAATCCTCAAAACCCCCTACAAGTGATCGATACTGGAATTTGGATGAGTCCAGTAGGAAATTGAATATTTTTTAGTCATTGTGGAATGAATTTAAGGCATCATTGAAGATTATTGTAGATCTGCACAAGAGTTGTTTGCTCAAAATATAAAAAGTTTGAAAACCTGTAGAATTAGGGCAAGAGAATTTATTGCAAAAGTTAAGAGTTAGGTTTGATGAAAATAAATGAACTATTTTCACTCTCATTTGTCACACTACATTCGAAAGAAAGAAGTCTGAGGTACTTTGTGGTGATCCTTGCCTAAGCGAAGAAGAGAATATGCATTTGATTGCCATTTCATCTCCAAAAGGTATTTATAGAAAAACCTGTAAACTTGTGTACTCGCAATTATGTCTACCCCTTTCTTAGTTGAAGTCAAGGATAGGCCATGCCCTAAGTTCAAATGGCATCCATATAAATCAATAGACATTGAGCCCTTGGGAGCATTTTCTTTCATTTCGTACAGTGTTCTACACATCGAAGATATTAGGGCATATGTGCATGTGAACATTGAATATTTGGGTAGTGCACAACTATTGGAATTATATTCTATTCACATAGTGCAAGAAGATTTTTCCATAAAACCTAAGTTCAAAACCCTAGTGGACAAGAAATTTGCGCAATTCGCAAAGTTTCCCATATTTGAGGAGGATGAGTGGGTTCAATACATTTTGAGCAAAGTGCATGATGAATTTGTGTGGCTAGATACACCATTCAAAATTACCAAGGAAGTTATTTGTGCAATTACAGGCTTAAGTTCTTCCGACAGACTTCTAGTGTTGAAGTTGATAAAGAATGATGATGTCACTAAAGCGACCGGCTCACACTAGGACAAAAGGGCAATGACTATAGGTCATATTGTTGAGGTTGATGTAATATTTTCATCCATGATCATAGGGTATAAGATTTACCATTCGAGCCAGGAAAATTATGTATATGACACTACCATTTATGCAACATATGAGATGATCAAACAAAATGTTGATTACGATCTATGTGAAGTGCTCAAAGGGAAACTCTTGGAGAATCTGAAGAAAATCAAGAAGGACAAAAATAATGTGTTCAAGTTTGGAAACTTATTAATCTTCATGTACTTTTACTTCTCAAGTGAGGTACCAGGATTTGGAAAAGTTCAATGGGGAAATGATGTTCCAGTAGCAGTACAAATTTGGGACATGCTATGTAGTCTTGGTGACTGACAGACTTGTCACACAATCCTCTGGGGTCATTTCAAAAGCTTTCAAAAAACATATGCATGCCAAATAGAGGATCCCTGAAGCCGTAGTGGAACAATATAAAAGTTCTATATGCTTCATGGTGGATATTGATCAATGTCACGTGGAAGTGGTTGATCCAAGAACTATTTGGATCATGCCTTTGGGCTATGAAGTGGATGAAAATATACTAAGGATGTATGCAGAACAGCTACTGAATTCTCCATTAGATCCTAATGAAGAAAGGTTTGGAACCTATGTAGAGAACAACCTTCAAGTACATTCAGAATTGAGGAAGCTAGTGTCAATCAAAAAGGTAAGAAAGGAAACATAAATCCTTGAAGAGTAAATGGGTCTTCCAGTTGAAAAACTAAAAGAAATCATAAAGAAAAGAGATGAAGTCGAAGTAGCAAAGGAAAAGGAAAAGGCAACAACAGCTGGTCTGAGAACATCTATTCCTAACCCTAGAACAACCAGGAGTTCCCCTGCAACACAGCCAAACAAGGCCGAAGCCTCCAGAAGAAGAAAGGAAAACAAAAGTTCAAGGACCTATAAAGTTGCATTCATAGATGAGGAAGAAGAGACAAACTCAAAAGAAACAGTAAGAGAATTGAAGGCTACTGGGACTCATGCGGTCAAGCTGAACAAAAGGAATCCTTCCAACAAAAGTGAAGAAGCCCAAAACTGACAAACCTGGCATGTCAGTGGAAGAAGTTGAAAATGCAGCAATAATTGACGGTAATCTCAAGCCACTTTGTGATCTATATGAGTTCTTTGATGATTCTAGTACGAAGACTCTCGAAAAATCTACAGTTAAGCATTTGAATGTGTTCAATAAAACTCTAATTGAAATCATGTCTGGCTTGCCCACAAGCCTACACAATGCTCTGGAATCAAGAAGGGAGAGTGCCAGAACAAAGGAAGAAAACATGAGAAAAAGGGTTCTTGCTGACTTGTGCCCAAAAATGGGAATTGAAGAATTGGACCTACTTCTTCTAAAAGTTAAAAAGGAATTCAAAAGCAAGTCAAGGATAAATAAACTCATGATTGGTGACTTTGATTTTGTTATGAGTGAGACTAAGACAATTCTAGAAGAGTTCTTGTCAAAAGAGAAGGTAAATATTGAGGAAGTCAACATTGAACAGGCTCAAAGTCATGAGGAACTAAATGTGGAAGTGAATAAGTCAAAAGAAGGAAATGAAAATGAGGAGAATATGAATGTATCTGATCCTGCAATATTTGAGGATATTTTGACTTCCCCCAATGTTGAAAACATTGAGACACCTGTTGTGACTAAGGACCAAAGTGAAGAGATTGTTGAAAAGAAAGAAATGTCTGATGAAGAAAAAGAATTACCAAAAGTGATTCTAGAAGCTCAATCTAAGATTGACAAGGGAAAGAATCAAGAAATCAGTCCAAAAGAGGTAAAGGAATCCCTGTTGGAGTGGGAGGTAGAGTCAGATTCTGAGTTTGATGAGAATTCAATCAACTTATCCACTTTATCTCCAATCCAGATATTGAAAGTTGCCAAGATAGCTCAAGATAAATCCAATGAGAAAATATTGAAATCTCACATTGAAGATAGTGAGCTGCTAAAACTCGCTTCTAAAGTTTTTCAGAAATTGTTACCTACCCATGTTATCCATACATCTGGATCCTTCTCTAATGAGTTGAAAAGATTAATAAGCTTTGTAGATTCTCATTTCAAGTCTTTTGAGGTTTTAGATCGGGTTCAAGTGAAAAAGGAATTTGAGGAAAAAATTGGAAGCCTAATCAAATTAATTGCCACTTGGATAAGAATCTACTAGCAACTTGCATATAGGACATCCAAGGTGCTATAACTAAAGAAGGAAATGTGTACAAATCCTGCCTAATCCTGTCAAAATTTACTAAGGCAAATGAGAAAAATATAAAATATATTGAGCAACAATTGGCTACTATTGCCAACACCTTTGATCCTTTGACCAGCAATGTGTGTCATCAAGATAGTCAGGTAATATCCTTGCTTGACCAATTAAAGACTTGGAATTTTGAAAATGGAAGGGTTATTAGCAAAGCAAGTGAACTCAGGGGGCTGATAAGTCCAAAAATTGAGATGATGGTGAATGCTCTGATAGAAGAAAAAAGTGTTGTGATTGCTCCTGATCCAGTAAGCTTGGAAGTTGCAGAAACCTTGTCTTGTCTTCTTTGTGGCGATATTACCATTTTGGAGAGTTTGAGGAGTATCTGGGACTCAAACTTAGGAGGACTGAAGAATGTCTTTGTAGACATCTTCAATTTTTTGTAAAATCTCCAGACATACTTGTACAGCTTTTGCAATTTTGGTTTCCCCAATTTTTTCATTGATGTCAAAGGGGGAGAGTGTGATGTGAAAAATGCATTAATATTCTTAGGGGGAGTAATATTTTTCAATGGAGCAATATTTTGTATTTTGGCAGTATGCTTATCAATTTCAACACTTAGTCATTTTTCACTAAGTGTTGCCATCAATGCCAAAGGGGGCGATTGTTGGCATATGGTTTAAGTGGACATGGTTTTTGGCTTCTAGTGTTGTCATTGATGGCAACTAAAGTCATCATTTTGGTCTGCAATCACCTGGCAGATAATATGGCAATTGTGTTCTGACAGAGTACTCATGGAACAGCGTATCTGGTCTAATAGTTTCACCAGATCATCATTTTGTGTTTTGGATTGCTGAAATTGTTTGTTAAGCTCATTGAGGATCTTATTATTGAATCTCGTAATGTTGCTTTTGTGGCTATGAAGTTTTGAAGGTTTGGTAGGACATTCTCTGCCTATTTGCTTAATAGAGCCAACTCAGTGCAAACTGTGTGTAGCGGATGTATAAAGTTGAAATATTTTAATTATCTTCAAGTTCATATGTTTAATTATTGGTTCTAGCTATTGTGTAGCTGGCTTGTCTAGATACGCATCAAAATTATTTATGATTTGGGCCGACAAGTTGCAAATATTATTAAGTTTTGTTGAGTCAACCTGTGGTGATTAATTCCTGGTGAGTGGATATATTTAGATGATCGGTCACATCATTTGGATGTATGGAGAAGTTGTGCATGTGTATGTTTCAAAAGTATAAGGTGTATTTGAGTGATATCATGCGCAAGTGAGATGCACAGTTTCACTTGTGCATAAATATTTTGTGTGCAAACTTGAGCAAAACAGAGCAAAAGTTCAATATCAATTATCAGGACAAAAGTTCAACATCAGAGCTGAACCGGAACTGCAATCAGGCATTGGTAGATGTTATCTATTCAATTCATTTTCTTTTGGATCAATTCCAAACTATTGTAAGGGAAGTGAGCCCCCATCTTTTGAGCGGTGAGCTCTAGGCAGTGAGCCTGAATGCAAGTGCATTCTCATTTTGTAATATTTCTTTTGAAACTACTCAGAACTTATTGTGGATTGGCCATCCACCATGGTTTTTTCCCTTACAGGGTTTCCACATAAAAATCCTTGTGTTATGGTTGTGTGGTTTCTTGTTTTCTATTTCTGCATATTAACTTTGATTAAATGTGTTAAGTGGAGTAAAGATCAAGATAAAAGAATTAATTTTTGCACAACACTGATTCACCCCCCCTCTTAATGTTTCTTTTTTCCAACATTTTTTACTTTAACTCAAGCACAAAAAGATTTGAACTTAAGGAAAAGAAACAAAAAAAATCTAAAGCTTTGTTTTATAATCAACAAGCAATGGATGAATCTGTGTTTCCTAGGATTGCTGTAGCAACTAGTTCTAAACAAGCTTGTGAAATATTAGAGAATTCATACCAAGGGACAACTAAAGTAAAAGTTGCAAAATTACAAACATTAAGAAATAATTTTGAAAATCTTCAAATGAGCTCAACAAAATCTATAGATCAATTCTTTAATAATGTAATAAATATTGTAAATCATATGAAATCACGTGGAGAGGATATATCTGATCAAAAAGTGGTATCAAAAAGGTTCTTAGAATCCTTCCTAGAAAATTTGATGCAATAGTAGTTACAATTGAAGAATCAAAAGACTTATCTCAATTATCAATAGATGAATTGATGGGATCCTTGCTTTCTCATGAAACTAGGATGAATTGAAATTACAATTCTTCTTTGGAGAATGCTTTTAAGACACAAGTATCAATTGGAAGAGGAAGAGGAAGAGGAAGAGGAAGAGGAAGAGGAAATTTGAACTTCAGAGGAAGAGGAAGAGATGGACATATAATCTAAATCAAGGAGAAAGGACCAATCAGTCTAATCAAAGTTTTAATTATAAAGGACGAGGAAGAAATCAATCTCAACAACAATAACCAAGGTTTGATAAATCTCAAACTCAATGTTATCATTGTAAGAAATTTTTCCATTTTATAAATGAATGTAGAATCAAACAAGTTGAAGTCGATAAACAAAAGGAAAACTACACAAAAGTACCTGATAATAACTATGGAAATTTACTTATAACTTGTAGTGTGGCTTAAGAAATCTCTAATGATGTATGGTTCTTAGATAGTGGTTGTAGCAATCATATGACAGGGAGTAGAAAATTATTTGCTAGTTTGGATGCCTCTATAAAATCAAAAGTAAAATTGGGAAATGATAGCAAAGTATTTGTAACTGGAAAAGGTATTATTAATATTCTTACTAAGAATGGTGAAAAAAGGCATATTCATGATGTTTTCTTTGTACTTGGTTTAAAACATAATTTGTTGAGTGTTGTTCAATTAGTGCAAAAAGGGTACAAAGTTTAATTTTAAAATGATGAATGTATAATTATGGATAGAAATCCAAGTGATGAATTGATTGCAAGGGTTAAGGTGATAAGGAACTGAATTTTCCCTCTGTAGATTCATTGTATTAAAGGAAAGGAGGAAATTAATTTCAAGTTAGTACACTTAGACTAGACATGGCTTTGGAATTCAAGGTATGGTCACCTTTATTTTAATGGGTTGATTTTATTACAAAAGAAGAATATGGTAAAAAATTTACCAGTTATAGAGCATCTAGATAGTACATGTGAAAGTTGTATATTAGCATTTAACAACACAGAGAAAGTTTTCTAGAAAAAAGTTCATATAGAGAAAAGACACTGTTAGAATTAGTTCACACTGATATATGTAGGCAAGTGCAAACTCCATCTTTAGGAGGAAGTTTATATTTCTTAACATTTATTGTTGATTTTGGTAGAAAGACCTGGATATACTTACTCAAGTAGAAGTCTAAAGCATTTGATAAATTCAAGGAGTTCAAAGTGATGGCAGAAAAACAAAGTGGATTCTACATCAAGGTACTTAGATCTAATAGGACCTGGTGAGTACAGTTCTAATGAATTTTTGGATTTTTGCAAATATCATGGAATCAAGAAATAGTTTACAACAAGATACACACCACAACAGAATGGATTAGTCGAGAGAAAGAACAAAAAAATAATGGATATGGCTAGGAGCATGTTGAAAGACAAGAACCTATACAATGATTTATGGGCAAAAGCAGCAGCATGTGTAGTATACATCTTGAACCTGAGTCCTACAAAGAGTGTCAAGGATAAAATTCCTCAAGAAGCATGGAATGGTAAGAAGCATATTGTATCTCATTTTAGAATTTTTGGAGGTGTTGCTTATTCTCTAGTGACATTTGAATTGAGAAGAAAATTGGATGATAAGAGTGAAAAATGTATTTTTATTGGTTATAGTGAGCAATCAAAAGCTTATCGACTGTATAATCCCATTACAAATAAATTGATTATAAGTAGAGATGTTGAATTCAAGGAAGAAGAATCATGGGATACAAATGTTGAAAAAATAATCATAGGTGGAGCACCAATACATGATAGTGAAGAGGAACCAAAAGAACATGGTGATTAGTCAAATCAAACACCACCAACTACTCCAAGAAATATTGAGCAAGGTACATCACTAGTTCATCCAAATCCTAATTCAAATTTAAGTGATGAATCAGATCCAACTCTTTCCTCATTAAGACAAAGATATAAAGGTAAGAAAACAAAAAGCTTAAAGGAAATATGTGATCAAGAAGAATAAAATTTAAATTTTGCTTTATTTACTTATGATCCTATATATTTTGAAGAATTCGTAAAAGATGATAACTGGATCAAGGCAATGGATGAAGAAATTGACTCTATTTAAAGAAATAAAACATGGGCGTTAGTAAATTTACCTGAAGGAAAAGATTGTATAGGAGTCAAATGGTTTTATAAAACTAAATTTAATGTTGAAGGTCAAATTGTAAAACATAAAGCAAGATTAGTCGCAAAAGGATTTTCACAATAGTATGGGATTGATTATAATGAAACTTTTGCTCTAGTTGTGAGACTTGACATAGTTAGAACTATTTTAGCAATAGCTACACATAATATTTAGAATGTTTATCAAATGGATGTGAAATCGGCTTTCTTAAATGGTTTTCTTGATTAAGAAGTTTATGTTTAACAACCTCCTGGTTATGAAGTAAATGGACATGAAAAACAAGTATATAAATTGAAAACATCTCTTATGGATTGAAATAGGCACCCAAGGCATGGTATAGTAGAATTGATTCATATTTGATAAGTAATCGATTCAATAGAAGTGGCAATGAACGTACTTTGTATGTGACAAATAATGAGCATGGTAAAATTTTGATTGTATGTATATATGTTGATGATTTGATTCTCACTAGAAATTTTTCTATAGACATTGAACTAAATATTTTATGGTTATGGAATGTTATGTCTCTTTTGCTCAATTAGGGTTTTTCACCTAATGGAAAGAGATAGATACCACACATAAAATCTAGTTGGTTCACTCAATCTAGGATATGTATTATGAAATTATGCCTAAATAAAATGTCCTAGATGTAGCTAATTGATAGAATTGATTGATTAAGAATGTAAAACCTAAGAAATGTAACTTGTTTGAAAACACATTGTGCAATGCAAAAACATCTAGAAATGAACGCAAATCGCAACAGAACTTGACGAAACTGAAAGTGTGCACCTGGAATATGGATGAAAACTAGAAATGGCTTCTGGAATGTTGTTGATGTTGACTTTCAAGCCTGGTGGGATTCATTCGCCATTCTGGGCGAATCAGTCCCAGTTCTGTAAAACTGTTCTAGAACCTATTTTAGACAAAAGGGTATCTAAAAATGCAGAAAACCAAAAACTAACCTGGAAGTGGGACTCATTCACCACCCATGGTAAATGAGTCCAATTTTGAATTTCTGAATATTCAAAGGTGGAATCCAGAGCTTCCGGTCTATACTTTGGTTCTCTATGGGTGTCTGCTTCCAAAACTCTGATTTCCTAACCTAAAAGTTAATTTTTGTTGATATTTTGAGTTGATCAATGAAGAGAAGACTTGAAAAACCTTGCAACTTGATCTTCAATGATTTACAAGCCTCTAAGATGCCTAAATATGCAAACACACAAGATAAGAGAGAGAAATGTTGGATGTTAGAACATGGGGGTTTGAATTGGTCAAACCTCTTTTAGATAATTAAACCAAAATGATGAAAGAATGTAATGAAACATGCAATAATGGAGTTGATTACCTTAACATGATGATTGATCTTGAAATTCTATAGCAAAACATGAAGAATTTTCCCTTGAATGTCTATAAATTGCTATCTTAATGACTTGAAATGACAAAACCCTAACTTGCTTGACTTGAGATGGAAGAATGATGGATGAATAATGAAGAATGGTTATGATTTAGGGTTTAGAGAGTTGATTTTATAGGAAATAAACCTTATTATCCCATAAACTAGAACCCTAAGGCTGACATGAAGTAAGATTAAACTTAAATTCCAAAATTTGTCGCTCAAACGTCAAAAATGGGCCAAATGGGACTCATTCACCACCCATGGCAAATGGGTCCCACTTGGATGGGACTAATTCTCCATGGATGGAGAATGGGTCCCACAGGGGCCATTTTGACAGCTAGGATGCTGGGAAGTTGAGAAATAAGGTTTATATTGTGACTTTGTCAGTTATTTGATCAATTTAAGCCTCGAGATGCACAATATAGGGTAATAGGGGCCTATTAGTGATAATGTAAAGGTCAATTAGGGTTTGGGACACAAAATTCAATGTGAACATGTGATTAAATACACTTTACAACACTAAAATGAGGTCCACATAGCCTAGGAAGGCATAAGAACCAATGTGAATGTGCAAGACACATTACAACACTAGTTTAACATTAAGTTTATTTTACAAGCCTTCTAAATTGATGTTAAGATGCATTTAAACATATTTTATAATGTTGAATGGGTTCATTAAGTCTATAAAAGAATAAAATTCCATTACAAGACTTTACAAGACATCGTTAAATGCTTTTTATTCAATTTGCAAGGGTTCAAAAAATAGTGTAGATGTGAAAAACACCTCACAACACCAAATCAAGGCTTCATTAAGTCCAATTTATCATGAATTATTCCCATGTCAAGCAAATTTCCATTTTTTTATGGTTCATTTAGCCCCCACTTTAGTGAGAGGATGGACTTGCTTCAAACTCACAATAAAGTATACATTCAAGAGAGATCCGAGTGTACAGATGTAGATGACAAAGAATGAAAAATATCAAGAAGGTAGCCAAGCCCCTAGGATCCAAGATCCTAAGTCTAACCATCAAGATACATAATCATGCAATGGCAAGAACTAGGAGGAGAAAGATGAAAATGAAAAGGTGGATCAAGCTTCGATCACTTGCCCAGCTAGTTGTGGATTAGATCTAGGCTTGTTTGTTTAGAAAAAGAAAATGCATACTCACTCTAGGGCGACAAAACTCTTGGTTGTCCGTCGGGTGAGAAATCCCAAAATTATACTCACTATGGGGCCACAGAACTTCTGGTTTTCCACGAGGTGAGAAATCCCAAAAAGGTGAGACACATACAACCGATATGTGCTCACAAACACACAGGTGGCTATGGGGAAAAGTCATACCTCGAAATGGGCTTTCCCGCTCAAACCATAACAAAGTTATACCTCTTGATAACTTTAATAAGGCACCACAAAGGAAAATGATTTTTGAGCTCTATGAGATAAGAAAAACTTCATATGCTTGACACTCATAGACATTGTTAATGTAGAATAGTGCAAGGATTGTTCAAAGGGATTTTGCTTAGTTTGTGCAAGGTCTCATCTTAGGGAACATTGTGCTTAATGTCTCCAAGAGAGGATAAGTGCAAAAGAAGTATCACACTCTTGGAGGGAATCAAGCCCAATGACTCTACCAAAAAAAGGACACATCGCAAGAAGAAATAAATCATGCAATGAAATGTGAGTGGTGATGTATGCCCCCGCTTTAAAGCGGTTGTGAACACTAGTATTGAGAGAAATTGCTTTAAAGTAGAAGAGAAAGAAGAAGACATGAGAGCTTACTCGAAAAGCCCTATGCCAAGTCATATGTTTCTGATGAGCTACATCATGAATAAGGGTAGTATGTCACATGTGAGCCAACTTAAGGTATGTTGTCCACATCCCAAGCTTGCTCTTATATGTTCATGAAAGGTTAACGAGTAGCCAAAGGAGGCAACAACAAGTGATATACAAGGACAAGGCTAGCTAACCCCTTGCCCCCACTTAGTGCAAGACAAAGGTGAGTTAGAATGATTAATGAAATGTAGGCGAGAGTGAAAATTGGTATCAATTAGAGGAATTAGGTGCCCCCATAGAGGGAAGTATACCAAACTCCTGAAAATGTTGGATTTTATGACTCAAAGCTTTGCATTCATTAGTGGAATGACCATGAACTCTATGATAGGCATAGAATGAAGTCTTGTAATAGCCTTTCTTATGAGTTTTGGGAGGGAGGGTGATCAAGTGATCTTGGAGGAGTCTCGACAAGATACCCTCTTGATCAATGGTAGAAGGTGGTCTTGTGGCTTGCATCAAAGATACATCTTGCTTAGTAGTAGATGTCATACTTACACAAGTTTCTCTAGTTTGGGATATTTTGTTCTCACTCTTACAGGAGAAGGGAAAATCTATTGGATGCAAATCATTGGTGTCTTGTGAGATGACATTGACATTAAGCGAAGAGTTTTTTGTTTGTATCATATTGTGTAAAGGATGATGTTCAAGACCACTAGTGTCAAGGAGTTTAGGATGGACGATTGTTAAGGATGATTTAGAAGTGTGTTGTGTGAGATTGTTGATGTTGAGTGAAGGCTTGGCAATTTCTATCAAAGGGAAATAACCAAGACCATGAGTCATTTGTTGGGTGATGGGGTCAATAGGGTTGTGGATACCTTGTTTGTTAGCACCGCATCCTTTTCCACTATAGCCAAGTTGTTTCATTAGCTCATGTACCCTTTTCCATAAAGATTTTTATTGCTTTTTGATTGGTTGGTGGTTTTTGATAAGCGTTTTCAAAGGTGGTCGTGTATTTTGTGTCTTTATCTAAAGTGGTTGAGATGGATGTTGTCAAAAGGTCTTCTACTATTTCATTTCCCCTATTTGAATCTTTGTCTATGATCTTGTACTCACCCATGAAGTCATGTTCAAAACATAAGGAACCCCAATCATCGGCTAATAGCTTCGTGTGTTGTGTAAGTTGTTCATTTCCATTTGGTTGAATGAGTTCCACTGGTGTATTTGATGTTGATGTGTTTAAGGAATTTGCTTTGCTTTTCTCAAGTTGTAAGACACTATTAGGTTCAAGATCAACTTCAAGTATGTGGACTATGTTTTTGTAGATGTATTTCATTTTGCGATGAAGAGTGGAAGGAACACCTTTCATTGCATGAATCCATTGTCGGCCTCAGATAAGATTACATGAAATTTCATAAGGCATAACATGGATTGGTGTATTCAAGGTGACCACTCCAACGATAAGAGGCATAATGATTACCCCTAGCAGTTTCTTTTCGGCATTGCCAAATCCCTTAATAGAGAAAGAATCAGGTTGAATGGTTGATTGATCAATTCCAAGCCTATCCAAAAGGGTTAAACTACACACATTAAGGGTAGAAATAGTATCTACAAGAGTTCTCTTTATCCCTTTTTTTTGGTATTGAGTGATGATCATGAAAGATTCATTTTGTTTTTGCACATCCAAAGAGGGGAGTTTACTTTGGTGGAAAATAATGTCAATATTTAGGCCTTGAATCGTTGTTGCTATATCAGTTGGTGGCACATTAGAAGGGACAATAATTTGTTGTAAGGATATTTGGATCATGTTGTGATAGTGAGGGGAGGCTTGAATAAGGTCCCACAATGATATCTTCGCAAGAGTATTTTTAAGTTGCTCGACAAGATTATACTCCTTTCTACTATGATGGCCTGGTAAGATAGGATTAAGGATGATAAGGTTAGGCAAGGGTAGGGGTGTTGTGGTTGGTTGTTGCAGTTGCAAATTATTGCGAGTGTTATATGTATGAGCAACATTATTATAACTCGGTTGCTGTGACACATTAGTTTGAGGAGGATAAAGGATAAGTTCTTGTTTATTTTGAGTTTGTTGTTTGTGTGACAGTGGGTAGAGAATTTGAGGGTTGTTAGGATGTCCCATGGGGTATGTGTGAATTCCATTCATCAAGGGTGATCGAATGGACACTTGCGCATTCATAACCTCAGTGGTCTTGGGTTGATGTATCTCTAATATAGGGCAATCTAAAATCACCTTTTTATTGGAGGAAGACACATTATTATTGTTGTCATTTTCTCGCATCATGATAGTCTCCCTAGAAGGAGATTTTTTAGGAGAACAACAAGCCACATGTGCTTGAAAAGTAAGGCTTGGTTCTTCCATAATAACTTCATTACCAAGAGGGGAATGATCAATGATGGGAGTATGAAGAGGGGGATGGTGATGAGAAGGTGTTGGTTGAGTGTCCATTGTCTTTAAGGTCTCATTCTCTTGTTCCATATTATCTACCCTACTAGGAGAGCTTGTAATATGTTCATCCAAGGGTAAAGTAGCTTCATCACAAGTGGGGGAGATATCAAGAGAAGGACCACTATGGTTTACAAATAGATTTTCCCAAATGGGAGGAGCATTAGGGAAGGGAGGATCAAGGGTTTCATGATTCTTGATAGGGATGTCTTCTAACACCAACCTATCCTCTTTACATCGAGGAGGGATATTAGGAGATGGACAAGTTTGATTGTCATGACCATGGAGCCTAGGTAAGGTGACGTTTAAGAATGTTTCTATGATCTCATGTTCTTGTTGTCTAACATCTTCCAAAGGGGAATGAGGAGATGGACAATCAAGACTCTCAATGCTTGTATCTTCCTTCACCAAGATACCTTCATCACTAATAGGAGAGGTATTGGGAGAAGAAAAATTATGATTGTTATGATTGTTTAAACTATCATTCTCACCAATGGGCAATGTAAGATTAAGGATTGTACCAACAGTTTGATCATGTTTCTTAAAGTCCTCATTGTGGTAATCAAAATTGAACTCATAAGAGGGAATGTTGTATTTATGCAATCCATTTTTAACCAAATCAAAGCCACATCGTTTGAAATAAAATATGCTATGATGAAAAAGAAAAAAAATTGTAATGTAATGACTTCAAATGAAATGTAATTTTCAGATATGAAACAAGGTAATTTTTTTATTACACTATGCACCAATCGGAAAATGACATGTGAAAAATGCAAATGTCAAATGAAGCAATGCATGAAATGAGTTATTTTAAGTGAGATCTAGTGAAATGCATGTTACAGAAACTCAAAAAATTGATATAGGTAGGTAATGGCACCAAACAGAAGCTAAAAAATAGGGTTTTCAGTTTTGTAAAGGGTAGTTTCAGGGGTGAAAAGGGACTGATTCGCCCAAGGTGGCAAATGAGTCCCAGCATGGACTTTTTTTAGAATTTAAAAAAAAAATCGAGTGATTTTTATGTTTTCTGAGTTATATGATGTAGACCTAAGTTGAAAATGTAGAATTTCAAAAAATTTACATGAATTTAGATGTCAAAAATGCAACCTAAATGTGCTTTTATGAAAGCAAAATTTGAAACCTAGCATGCCAATTAACTGATGCAAACCCTAATGCAAAGGAAATGCAAGGATAGATCTAGGATGAAGGACTCCAAAGAAAAAAAGAGAAGTATTTGAAAAGAAGGTTCACAAAAATGTTCAACCAAATATTTTATGGTCAGGGAATGCTATGTCTCTTTTGCTCAATTAGGGTTTTTCACCTAATGGAAAGATATAGATCCCACACTTAAAATCTAGGTGGTTCACTCAATTTAAGATATGTATAATGAAATTATGCCTAAATGAAATGTCCTAGATGTAGCTAATTCATAGAATTGATTGATGAAGAATGTAAAACCTAAGAAATGTGACTTGTTTGAAAATACATTGTGTAATGCAAAAACACCTAGAAATGAATGCAAATCGCAACAGAACTTGACGAAACTGAAAGTGTGCACCTAGAATATGGATGAAGACTGGAAATGGCTTTTGGAATGTTGTTGATGCTTACTTTCAAGCCTGGTGGGATGCATTCGCCATTCTAGGCAAATCAGTCTCAGTTTTGCAAAACTGTTCTGAAAACCGTTTCAAACAAAAGGGTATCTAAAAATGTAGAAAACCAAAAATTGACCTGGAAGTGGGACTCATTCATCACCCATGGAAAATGAGTCCACTTTTGAATTTTTGAATATTCATAGGTGGAATCCAGAGCTTCCGGTCTATACTTTGGTTCTCTACAGGTGTCTACTTCCAAAACTCTAATTTATGAACCTGAAAGTGAATTTTTTGTTGATATTTTGATTTGATTAATAAAGAGAAGACTTAAACAACCTTGAAACTTGATCTTAAATGATTTCCAAGCCTCTAGGATTCCTAAATCTACAAACACACAAGACAAGAGAGAGAAATGTTGGATGTTAGGGCATGGGGGTTTGCCTTGGTCAAATCCCTTTTAGGTAAGTAAATCAAAATGATGAAAGATTGTAATGAAACATGTAATAATGGAGTTGATTACCTTCCCATGATGATTGATCTTGAAAGTCTACAACAAAACATGAAGAATTTCCCCTTGAATGTCTAAAAATTGCTATCTTAATGACTTGAAATGACAAAACCCTAACTTGCTTGACTTGAGATGGAAGAATGATGGATGAATAATGAAGAAAGGTTATGATTTAGGGTTTAGAGAGTTGATTTTATAGGCAATCAACCTTATTAGCCCGTAAATTGCATCCCTAAGGCTGACATGAAGTAAGATTAAACTTAAATTCCAAAATTTTCCACTCAAACGTCAAAAATGGGCCAAATGGGACTCATTCGCCACCCATGGTGAATGGGTCCCACCTGGATGGGACTAATTCGCCATGGATGGCGAATGGGTCCCACAGGGGCCATTTTGATAGCTAGGATGTTGGGAAGTTGAGAAATAAGGTTTATATTATGACTTTGTCGGTTATTTGATCAATTAAAGCCTCGAGACGCACAATATGTTGTAATAGGGGCCTATTAGTGATGATGTAAAGGTCAATTAGAGCTTGGAACACAAAATTCAATGTGAAAATATGATTAAATACACTTTACAACACTAAAATGAGGTCCACATAGCCTAGGAAGGCACAAGAACCAATGTGAATGTGCAAGACACATTACAACACTAGTTTAACATTAAGTTTATTTTACAAGCCTTCTAGATTGATGCGAAGATGTATTTAAACACATTTTATAATTTTGAATGGGTTCATTAAGTCTAGAAAAGTATGAAATTCCATTATAAGAGTTTACAACACCTTTACAGGACATCGTTAAATGCATTTTATTCAGTTTGCAAGGGTTCAAGACCTAGTGTGGATGTGAAAAACACCTCACAACACCAAATCAAGGCTTCATTAAGTCCAATTTATCATGAATTATTCCCACGTCAAGCAAGTTTCCTTTTTTCTATGGTACAAACATGTTCAAGTCAAATATGATGAAAGAGTTTGAAATGACAGATTTGGGCTTGATGAGATACTTCTTAGAAATTGAAGTTAGTCAAACAGATAAGGGTATTTTCATTTGTTAATCTAAAAATGTGAAGGACTTATTGAGAATATTTAAAATGTTAAATTGTAATCCAATATCAACTCTGATTACCACAAGAACAAAATTGAGCAGAGAGGATAAGGGATCAAATGTTGATCCAACTATGTTTAAAAGACTTGTTGGTAGTTTAATGTATCTTACAACTATAAAACCAGATATTATGTATGGTGTAAGTTTAATTTCAAGGCTCATGGATTCACCTCAGGATTCTCACTAGAAATTTGGGAAGATAATACTCAGATATTTTGTGGAAACATCAAGATATGGAATTCTATATTCCAAAACTAATGAATTTGGTTTGATTGGTTTTACTAACAATGATTTTGTAGGAAACATCGATGATAGAAAGAGAACTTTTGGATATGTTTTTAATTGTGGAATAGGTGCAATCTCGTGGGCATCAAAGAAGCAACCAATTGTGACACTTTCATTAGCTAAAGTAGAGTACATAACAATCACATCAGCAGCATGTCAAGCAGTTTGGATGAGGAGAGTATTGACAAATTTATTGCAAGAATAGGAGTCAACATCAATCTTTTGTGACAATAAATCAGCAATTGCATTATTCAAGAATCACGTCTTTCACAAAAGAAGCAAGCACATTGATACGAGGTACCACTTCATCACGGAACTAGAAACAATGGAGAAATCAATTTGAAATTGTGTAGATCTGAAGATCAATTAGCAAATATATTTACCAAAGCTTTATGTGAAACTAAGTTTATATATCTTAGGAATCTTTTAGTCTTACAAAAAGTTATCATGAATATTTGATGGTTGTCATTGTAAGTGATTGTAAATAGGTACTAACAAGGTTTTAGGCCAAGACCCGTCTTTTTAGATTATGGGGAGATATGTAAAATAATTAGAACAATTAATTTATGGGGGGATGTTAGAAGATGTAAATTAATTGAATGGCAGCACAGACCTACGGACACAGCCGACCAAATTACATCCAGCCAACGAAGTGCCAAAGTCTAGAGCCTTCACCCTTCTAAATTATTCACCTAAATTATTCACAACGTGTTCTTTTCAATTGCCCATTGTAATTATCACAACTAACTCAAATTCTACAGTGCTAAATGAATTTAATGCTTTTTTATCAATAAATATACTGGACGGGCCTGTGTTTTGCAGCGCTCCAGTTTTAAGTTGTGTGTATATTAGTTTATGCTCTGCCTTCACGAGGGACCCTCCAAATCCTACCATATAGAGATCCTCAACCCGAAATACCACAAAACAACCCCGAAAAAGAGAAAATTGAACCCCAAATAAAATAAAATTCGGAGAGTCTACCCTTGCAATCACCGGCATACAAAGGCCGCAGGGTGAAAAAGCAAATGCAGCCCTTCCATTATAGCTCCACTCAAAAAAAATTATTCGTGAGAAATTTCAAGGATTAAAATCTAGTGTATATTATACAATAATGAGAATAAAAAAAGCACTTCATGAAAACAACCAGCATATTATCGTGTCGATTAAAGTAAAAATTCTCTATGAGGATTTGACACTTAAACAACTCTTTGCAAGCAAACTTCACTAACTACTCTACATTCACAGACACATATATATAGTCAATCAATTTTAAAGTAAAAATTACATCAAACCAATTACTTAAAGCTCTTCCTCAAAATAGCATACATTAGGTAGCGTACACACGACAACAAAATGACATTGCTAAGGATAAAAGAGGACATAGATAGCTTAAATTCTCATGCTTTTCTATTATAAAGCATAATGATGGTGGCTGCTGATTAAGACACAACGTAAGTACAGCTATATATACATATGAACAGTGATGCTACCAACTTTATCCAAGCCTGAGAAGTTCTTAGTGAATTGTAATATCAATTCGAGTTGATATATAATTGATTTAAATGTCGAACTTTTTTTTAAATTACAGGAATCGATAATCTTTTTTATAAACTGCAGTGTGTCTGATAAACGTTTTTCACATGACCAGAATTTAAATGTTGAAGTTTATGCACATGTATATATATATAGTTTGTTTAATGTACAACCGTTAAAAGAACTCTGTACTGATAGATATGAAACTGCTTAAAGAGAGCCCAGTAATAATAATGGTAGAATAGCCTTATAATTCTACACAGGCCATTCTAATTGTAAGGTCAAAAAACCACTCTCAACGTTACGAAGCTGCAAGCATGCTTCCTGCACTTTTGTTCCATCTTGACGCTGGATAATGTGGCTGTCTTTGTACAAGAAGTTTTCCTTGCATGGAGACACCAGCTTGTCACAATTCACTTCTTTCTCCATTAGAGCTTTCAGATCAATTTCAGCTTTACCCATTTTGTCATCACGTCCCCATCTATCCTTGTCCCACACATACTGTAAAATCCATATTGAATCGTTACAAAAATTAATGGTTTTCTAACTATTATGATACAGATTAAATGCTTTACAAATTTAAGTAAGCTGTTACCAGTTTGAGTAAGCTGTTATCATCCATTACAGGGAATATAAACTCTTGATTCCAAATTGGATTGAGATTTTTCTTCACCACACGAGTGGAAGCCACCTGTATCAAAATTAATTAGCATGCTAATTTTGCATGGCCAGCAACCAATAAATGTTGTAAGAAAAGACTGCAGAGTGGAAGTTAACTCACATTAGGACCAAACTTAAGGACGACGTAGGGGTCGCTGCTCCTAAAGTCTCGAACAGCCAAATTTTTTCCCTCCTTCACTACAACTCTAAGTCGCTTGCCCATTTCTCTTCTCTTCTCTTCACTTTCTTTGGCGTGAAAACACAGCGTATAGATAACTATTAACAGACGATGATTTTATAATGTTAGAGGAATGCTTTTACCAATGGAATTGTAATTGTCGGTGATTCCAAGCAAGAACATCGACTGGATATTGATATGGACATAATGAAAGAAGATAACATCGGATAAGGGAAATGTTCAAAGAATCGGGGTACGATAAGAATCCCCCTTCTTTGGAATACAGAATATAGCTTTTACCGACAAAAGATCACATGGATGGATAGATATTACAGAAAGATTCCTCAAACTTTGGAGACGGTAGATACCGTAGATGCTGGGATGTCATTCTATCAGGGTTTACTCCAAGTGTTCTATCTTAGGTGGCACTGTTTCATAGGAATTCAACTTTTTCATATATCTATAGAGAATCTTTAGGAGAATTTACCGTCCAATAATTCATCATCATGACAAATTCATCTCGTGGAAAATTCACCCCCAACAATTCATCATCAAAAAAATTAATGCGATGAATTATCCATGGCAGTGAATTGCTGATGGTGAATTTTCCACGAGATGAATTTGTCATGGCAGTGAATTGTTGACGGTGAATTTGCCTACCTATAGAGATTGTTTGCTAGGTGATATTCTTATTAGGAAAATTAAGTGGTGTTAAAAGAAATACTTGGAAATATATTACATGTATATAGTGAAACGTGAAACAATTTTTATAACAATTAAATTTCAAAGATTGATTCAATAGTGAAACAATGCATTTGGATGTTAATGTATTGATGTAGACCATGTTAGATGTAAATGTAGAGAATTGATAATGTTTTTCAATTGATATTTGACAGTTTTATATCATGTATTTTCTAATGATTGAAATAAATTAAGATGATATTTTACACAACTCTAAACATACAACTTGAGATCTTTTAAAACCAAGGACTATTAATAGACATTTTAACCCATTGATCAATAGTTTTACATTCGGTAACAATTCAACACCTATTATAAACTATTATGGCATATAACTATGATAATTGATTTTGATATCCAAAATATCTCCTATCAATTAAGTCCACTAGTCCTCCCATAGCATGCTTTCTAATCATCCTTGCATTTTATTTGTATTTGTTAAAATTAATTTTACCATTATTTTGTGCCAATTGACTTGGTTGATTGTTGTGACAACATCCTAATTTTTTCATCATTATGTCTTTTTATACATTTATACATTTTCTTTTGTTAGAAAAAAAAATGCTTTTACAAGTAGTGATTACAAAACCATTACAATGGTTTTGCATCCAATTTAGTGGCAACTTCAGCTATTTTTGGGTGGTTTTATAAAGTGAACTAGCAGTTTAATAATCATTATGGTGGCATTTGATTGGAAAGAGGATGTAGGTCTTAAATCGCACTTCTTGCAATATGGAACATGGAGGGGATTTAAAATGATCTCAATACTCACTTGGTTACAAACCTCAAGGGAAGAGCCAATATGATGGATCGGGATTTTAATCCTCTACTAGAGGGGATGATGTTGATGTGATTAATTGATTGTTAATTAACTAAATTTTATGATACAATGATGTTCCTAGATTATTTATGAAAATGTAGCAAACTATTGAGATTTATAGAAAACACAAAACAAACAAAACAAAATAGAGTTCAAAACGGAAGAGAGAGGACACAAAGGAACTTGGCATATAAATTTGGGCTTGAAACAGCTATATAGGGGCGTCGGACACCCTAGACTGGGTAGCAACTACTCAAGATCTTATTTCATTTTCTTGTTGTCTTGATTTGCAAGTTCTTCTCTTTTGGGTTCACTAGTGGAACTTTGTTTGTCATTGATAAAATCCACTTTCCTTGACTTGATGACTTGTAGGGCTTGAATGCATAAATGTGCAATTTATCTTCAAATCTTCCTCCAATTCACTTTAGATCTATAACTTGCACACATGAAAGAAGGGGAAGGGTTGTGCCATATAGGGCTTCCTAAGTCAAACCTCATTTGGTATTTCTACCTCCACAATGGCTATGATGATCTACAAATAGAGCTTACTCTCGATCAAGCATAGGCTAAATGATAAGAAAGTGATTAATTGACAATTAATAACAAGTGCTTTGTTTTTTAAATTAACTGCATGTGTTTATTTGCATCAACATTTCGAATCACACTTCATTATCCAACATCACAATGAAAATAAAGATTTTTTTCTCCTTCAACACTCTATTTTAATCTTGATGTTAGATCATGGAGTGTGATCTGAAACATTGATGCAAATAAATATGCGTAGTTATTCCAAAAACAAAGCACTGGTTATCAATATGAACTGTGAAAATTTAATATCTCTGAGTTAACAATTGTTGTAACCCACCACTCAAATTATTCAATGATATTGATTTCTATTACAACAATGAAATTCTTCATAATTATGCACTTGAATATAGACATGTCTTATATTTTTTATTATCTAGATAACTTTGGGCACATGATAAGAGCATACGTCTGTTGACCCTAAAGACTCTAGACTTGAATCTCCATCTTTGAATGTCTCGCCTTGGAGGCGGTTCCCCATTTTATAGAGGTGGAACTAAAATTTTTACCTCTTAGCTATAGATTCAGGTTTGAAATCTGACCATAGGAAAATGACACATGCAAAGAACTAAGTGAGGAGGTAGTTGTAAAGAAAGTCTACCATGAACACTAAACTTAGTGGCGAACCAATAGAATTATTTCTAATACTAAATGATGAAAAAGACAAATAGCTAAGGATTTGTAAGTAGTAATGTGATCACTTTACAATCAAAAGTGAATACAATTTTATTCACTTTTTGACATGAGAAGGATAACTCATACCAACTATATTGTGAGTGGATTCATAGCTTTAAGACACGAGGTAGCATCTTGTACTACTCTTAACCTGGGAAGCAATTAAGCAAGATAATGGACAAACCCCATTATTAGTTAATAATCATAATCATTTCTATTGCATCAATTATTCAAAATTCTTCAAACCTAAAGGTTCTCCATCATGACCAAACCTAGCTGGCATAGGAGGTAAAAGATTTTTAGGTATTAAAATGAATAATTCTTTCTAGTCTTCACCACAAATTCTGAATGCATAATTAATCTAGATCTGTTGCTCACTTGAGACATCCAGTCTTTTTCTATCATTCTTGCTAGTATAGAAAGTTGGAGGCAAGGCTCACCATATTCTATCAAAACTTTTGGAAACTATTGATTTTTTAATGGATAAAATTCAATTCTTGGAATTTGTTATGTAGGAGTGACTAAAAATATCACTATTGGTCTCCAAATTCACTTGTCTAACCTAGTTTGATTGAATTAAAAAATTGTCACATATCTGGAGGAAACCTTGGATTAAGAATATTAGCATAATCTTCAAATTCAAATTGGTGAAGAGTAATATTATTAACTAATCAAGAAAGCCCTTCCATCTTAATGGAGCGAGTGCGAGAGCAAGAGCAGGAGTAGGCCTCTAACGGGCATTTTTTTTATTTTTCAGCCTAGAAATTGACAAAGACCATCCTTTCCATAGTTTTAAGGAGATTCTTGGGCCTTGAAAGATCAAAAACATGCCCAAAATCCAAGGCAAAAAGAAGCCCAGTGGCTTTTTCAATGTAGAAACCATGACAGCAACCATAATATCCTTTGAGCAAGCGAAATCTGAAACTCACTCATGGTCAATCTATAGCTTTCCTACGACTTGGTGGGCCTCCTATGTGTTTCCCACATGCTCCCCTTTCTTGTCAGTTCTCTGCTACTCTAGCTTCCTCCTAGCAAGGGTGTTAGAACATTGTTGCCACTTTCCCCAACACTATTTTGTTGGGATCTAAACCCTTCAATCAAGGTATGGGTAAAAAACCAACACCCACCAGCCTACATCTAGACTCTTACCCCATCAATAGCATAGTGGGATCTCCAATACAACTTGGTCCCCAAAACATCATCACCAAGCTGCACTTTTGTATTCATCTACTCAGTCAAAATATAAAGTGCACATCTCTAAAGACTTACTACTTCCTTCCATGTCTATCCTCAAAATTCATGCACTTATAGGTAAGATCTCCAACTATATCCCTTCCATTATTACTTTAGAATAATGGGCCCACAATCAATGGTCAGAGGTCTTTGAAGTTTCTTACATTCACAAGGAAAGAAGTTACTTTGTTTTTTTTTCAACTTTAGAGTAGATCATGAAAAAGTACTTAAATAAAAAGCCTAATTTTTTAACAAGAAAGGCTTATACCTCCAACCATGGGCCTGCCATTTCAACCCTATTTCAGCCTCCATTCAATATATACTTTTTTGGATTCAACTGCAAAACCTCCCTCTTGAACTTACAGGAATCCCCAAATCTTAGAATTTATAGGAAACTCCATAGGCATCTTCTAGAAAATTGATTCAAATTTTATCAAATCTTCCTACAAGCTGACCAAGATATGTGCCCTTCTTAACACTAAAAAACCATTCCCAAAAATATTGGCCATTCACTTCAAGTGTGGGCTCTAGTATCAATAGCTTGAGTTAGAGAACCCAGCTATCTCCTACTCCTCATGCCACTCCTTTGCACACCCATCCTCAGTATACCCTTCTAGACCTCCAACCTATGTACCTCTCACAAGAAAAGTTGCAAAGCAATCCAATATCTAATTTTCCAATTTTCTTCCCTAGCCAAAAGTCAAATGTCACAACAACACATTTTACCTCAAAATTTTCATACTCCTTTTACACATCTCCCCTCCTCCCAAAAAGAGCTTGGGTTGTCAACAGAAGCATTACCTCTCGTCAACCACAACAAACTAAATGGAAACCTAAGTACATGTAGGGAACTTTTTTCCCTTCCCTGCTAGAGGCTTCTTCTCAACTCCAAAACTTGGACCAACAAAGAGGAAACACTCCTCCTCTATGGTCTCTATTTTTTATTCAAAAACTTTCCCAGTTCTATTTAGTAAATGATAACCCTACTAAACAAGGGTAGCTGTAAAGCACACATAGTCAATCTTCTCCATGTAGTATCTCTCCATCACCCACCACCACTCCAAGTGTAGACATACAAGAGGTGCAGGATATGCAGCTTGATGAGAACCTCCTATAGAGGAGTTTAATTTAACATCAAAATTATAATTACATAAGTAAAATAAACTCAAATTCATAACACAAGTTATACTTTCAATGTCCCTCAAGGATTGAGCTCAAGATGCACCCCAAGTCTTGATAGATTTGTTGAAGTTGCAAGATGTGGATTGCTCACAATTTCACCAGCATAACAATGGTTATTTTTAAGATGAAGAAATGAAGGAATTGTGCTCTAATTTACATAAATTGGGGAGGAGAAATGGAGAGCTAGGATTGATTGTTAATGGAGGGCTAGGATTGATTAGGAATGTGAGGTTTGGATCAAGGTGGTGGCTTATTAGCATTTTGACAAGTGTCACAATTGAGTGTGAGAGAAGAGATGAGGTGTGCTCACACATGTGTGAGCATACCTTGGGATGACAAGCCATTTAATTTTGGAGGCTAGGTGTAAGATAGTGGAGGTAGGTGGGATTTGTCTCATTAATGAGACAAGATTAGGGGGTTGTATATGAATTTTAAATTAGGATTTATAATGGTAATGATGGGGGGTTAGGGTAATTAATCAAGGATTAATTAGCTTAATTGGGTAGGTTGAGTCAACAACCATAGGTTTATTAACTAGGCTAGAGTTAAAAGTTGGAGAATGGGATAATGAGGATTAGTAAGTTAATTAATTGAGAATTAATTAACTCAATTGAGATTAGGGGCTCAGTAGAGGATTTTGATGGGATCAATTAAATAATAATTTAATTGATTGGAGGAACTATAGTGTAGGAGATGATATAATTAATTAAATAAAATATTTAATTAATTATAAGAAGAAAAATGGAATAATTAATTAAATAATATTTAATTAATTAAAAGAGGAGAAATGGATAAATTAATTAAATAATGATATTTAATTAATTAAGAGGGAATGATGTCATATTTAGGGTGACTACACCTCCTCCCTCAAAAAAATGGTGGCAATAGTAAATTTCCCAAGTCTTCGTCCATCTCGATATAGAAATCTTCTTGAGGATAGCTCACCTAGATGGTACACATCAACCGCCAATAATGAAGGATCTTCCCAAGCTGTTACACCCCAATTGTGTAATTACTATTTACTATTACTACTTAGGGTAAATATGAATGTAATTTGAATTCTGGAGATGAATAAATTGTGCTTGTACTTTGTTATCGATGAGTTATTTGTGAATGTTATCTCATTTGATGTTATCTCATGGAAAAGTACTGCATATATGTGAATGGATGGTTATTGAATTGATATTCTAACTTTGGAGATGTTTTACCTATACTACATATGTTATGAACAATTTACTGTCGTGTGCATGTGTTAGTGGTTGTAGGTATATGTTCAATTCCTCTAGGCCAAGGGGAAGTATCACTCAGGAGAAGATCTTGGTCGGGTAGCTGGTTAAAAAAACTATTTGAGCATATACACACACCACAGTAGAATAATTGAGTTGAGTTAGTTTGTGGGAAGAGGGTAAGTCATCCTTAGTTGATGTGTTTGCATAAGTAAAAGTCTTGATACTACTGATATGCATTATTGGGTGATGTTTATCTATTTGAGCTTTAGAGTTCTTTCTTGTACTATTACGATTACAATTATATTGATAAGAAGAATGTACGTGGAGTATGTATATATATGCACATATATGTCAACGAGATCTAACAACATGTATATGCACATGTATAGATGTACCACACGTAAACGTTTATCAATACAATGGTAATTGTGAATAAGGCTATATGTGAATCGAATGTGAACATATGTGTATGTATAGTATATGCACATATCCATATGTATATACGTATCGATACACGCATAGGTTGGAAAATGGACATGCCCATATGAATGTATCAATATAGGTATACATACGTATACGTATACAGAGAGGCATATATATATATATACACACACACATGCATATATATATAAACAAGATAGTATTAGCAAGATAGTATTCACATAATAAACATAATATATTGATTGTATATATATATATATATGTATGTATATACATACATACATACATATATACATAAATACATGTATATATACATGTATATATGTATATATATATACATTATATATATATATATGTATATATATACAATCAATATTTTGTGTTTATTATGTGAATTATACTATCTTGCTTATACTTATTTGTATATCAAATGTATACATGCTTGGTGGCGAAAGGTATATACATAAATATATATTAACATATATATAATAATGAATATACATATACATATATACACATATATATTGGTTTTAATATATATATGCATATGTAGTATTATATGTATATATATATATTAATATATATTTAATATATTAACCATTGCTTGGGAATCAACTATCATTTACCATGATAGAGGCTAGATATAAGTTTTTTATGACAGTGTTTTGAGAAGTCAAGTTTTACTCTTGCTACCACGCTTTATGGAACACGTATATTTCATTATAGCTTGTTGCATTATGTCGATGCATGGTGTAGACTAAGTCGACTCCTATTGTAAGAACATCGTTGACTTGGTAAAACTTAAAGTGCCATGTGTTTAAGCTTGAACCAACATTTGTTAGGATGTGAGTAATTGGTTGATGACTTTGTCAAAGTGAGTAAATATCTTAATCGACTCACACCCAAACTAAGTCGATGAAAGCATGGTGTCGCAAATTGGTTATTGGTTGTTTCGAATTGAATGGAAACCATGCCAAATTTGAGAATAGTGTGGAGGCTTTGGCGCCACCTTTGATTCCTTATGCTTGTAGATGTCCATTGTTGGAGATAATTCGAATTATCCATGTGCAGATTTGAATAAGTCTTTATTTGTTGTCCATCAAGCAAGGTTGATCTGTATATGATTTTGTTGAGTATGAGCTTACATATTTTCCATATTTCTGTTGAGATATATGTGTTGTTGTGCATGCTTGTTGCTGTCAGAACTCATGCCTAAACTATAGGCTGAGTATTTACCAAATAGTTGTATAAATAGTGGTGCTTGATCATTCATTGAGGATGCAATCTTGCAAGCATTTTTACTCTACATTATTTTTAGTTTTACTTTGTTTTATTTGAGAGAGAGAGAGTTCAGTTATATTGGAAGTGAGTGGATTTGAGTGAAGTAATATATCCACTTGAGTGTTAGAGGTTCATTGTGAAGCTATTATCAAGATTGTTGTTGTTGAGAGAAGTTGCATTGTTGTCATTTGATTGGATATAAGCGATAATAGGCATGAGGATATTCTTCTTGCTATTTTATTTATGAATGAATTGTTCTCCTTGTATGCTTGAATTATCTTTTATAAATACTTGCATTTAGGGAATCTAGAATGTCTTTGAAAATGAAATAGAAGCTTTTATGTTGTTTTTACGATGTGCTTGTATGTACTCCATAATAGGAGGTTGGTGCTTATCATAGGTATTATATACTATATATGATTAAACTAGAGTGGCATATGAGTTACTCTTAGCTAGGTTATTGATTTAACTAGAGTAGCTTGAGTTTACTCCTAGGATTGATTATCAAGTATGAGAGGGAACTTGTGTACTTACTTGTTAAGTAGGTTTATTCCAAGTATGTAAAATGGTGATAGGTTATCTCTAGGGTGATAGATTATCCATTGAAGTGAATACCTATGCAAAATTTAAGATGGCCTTAAGTCAAATTGGCCCTAAGTAGTGTATTTGATAGATGACCTTCATTCAGATTACCGTTTGAGAACACTTTGGCCAAAGTAGTGTGACTACCTCTGGCTCTGTGCTATCAGTTCACCATGATCCAGTATTACACATGCTAGTTCCAGATTATGGGATTACAAGTTCTAGTTATGTAAGACACAACACTATGCTCAATTGGTTGTCGTTATTCAGTTACTCTACCAATCTCTTCATCGAAGGGAAGGGCCATCTATCGAATGATAGATGT
This sequence comes from Sequoia sempervirens, assembly GCA_007258455.2. Classification (NCBI taxonomy): domain Eukaryota; kingdom Viridiplantae; phylum Streptophyta; class Pinopsida; order Cupressales; family Cupressaceae; genus Sequoia; species Sequoia sempervirens. The sequence continues at coordinate 45,283 of VDFB02372779.1, read as the reverse complement.
GTGAGGGACCGCATTAAGAGTCTGTGGTTGGCTGAAAAGCGCTTGAGTGATGCTTCTCCTCCATAGTAGGTGACAAAAGAACCAAGATTTGAAAGGAAGGATCTTGGACCTTCTTTAAGCTACTTATTCCAAAGCTCATTAAGCTATGTATGTAAATGTATGCATTCTTGTAAGATTATAACTGAACTAATCTTGTACTATTGTAACTTGTGAAATTATTGTAATGAAATGGAATCCTTATTGTATTATGTTATGCATCCTTGTTCGTATATTCTCAATAAAGAAAAGAAAAAAAAATTGCAATGGCTTGTTACATTTTTTATTTACTCATAAGGTGAAAACTTAGGAATCTTTACTTTATTGAAGGGTTAGTGTGTTACACAAGCCCCCTTCTCATGAGCTAATTAAACCATATTTTCTAGAAAAGCAAGGGATTTTCAACACCCTTATCCAGCTTCAATCACTCTTAGCGAGGGCCACTCATAGAAAAGTCTTGCCAATGGAAAAATGGGCTAAGATTTGAAAATGGCCAAGAGCCCATGTTAGAAGAACAAATGACATAAATGGTAAACCACCTCATTCTTCAAGAGGGATCAAAACTATTTAATCAACTAGAAGAGGAAGCATTCAATAGGAACACCGAATATGATTTTTTCCCAAACCTTTTCAATTAAATAAATAGATAGATCAATCTCCCAGATGCCAGCCACAACACCCCCAACCAGAGGTAGACCCCCCAAAAGCAAGAAAACATAGGATGAAATAGACGCTAGTATTCAAGCGACATTGGATAAAATCATTAGACCAAGGAGGTTTTGTTGCTCTCCATGAGATCAATGAGATTCCTATCCTAAAATGTTGGGGTCTTGAACACCTCTAACAAAAGATGCTTGATAAAGCATCAACTTGACTCTAGTGAAGGAAACATTTTTATTCTTCATGAAATAAAATTCACTAATGACAAGCATAAGAAGTTTTCAGTAAAGGGAAAAAATGGAAATTTATACATTCCCTAGCACAAGGTGCTTCAGGGGGACTAGCAGTGTTGTGGAATAACATAAATACCCAGGTGGAACTAATCATCTCAATGCAGCATTGGATGCTCATGAAGATAACGTCATTCAACCTAAGTTTCTAGCTAATTAGTGTTTATGTGCCTACATCAACAGTTGGGAAAATGTTCCTTTGGGATGCTTTATCCCCAGTATTATCAAACCTAAAAGAGGAAAAAGTATGTTTGGGAGGGGAATTAATGCAATATTACACCACAATTAGAAAAAGTGGGCATAATCCCCCCAAAGGTTGTGGAACACTTCAAAGACTTCACATCATAAAGTGACCTATTAGAATGTCCTCCCTAGAATGGAACATTTACATGGACAAATAGGTGAAAAAAATTCTACTTAATTGCAAAATGATTGGACATATTTATAATCTATGCAAATTGGGCTACAAAAATAGCCCCTCTTGAGTCATTTATTCTTTCATTTTCGAGCTCATATCACTTCCCCATACAACTAGCCCTAGCTTCACAAATACCCCACCCAATATCATCTTTCAAGCTCTAGGAAATGTGGTTCAAAGACCCCCATTTTCTACCTCAACTCAAGTGCTAGTGGGAAAATACACCTTTTATCAATAGCTTTACAATGTTCTAGCTAGCAAAGAAGTTAATATATAAAATAGAAAATCAAAGCCTATAATGAGCAACATTTCAAAAAAACCTTCTCACAAAAAATATCACTTCAAACACAACTTGATGAGATCAATGATCAAATCATATGTTGTGGAATGAATTGTATCTCCTTCAGCTTGCAAAAAAAACTACAAATAGAACTAGAAGAGATATATTGGAGATAGAAATTCAAAGAAACTTGGCTCAAAGAATGGGATAAGAACGTGTTGAAATGAACAAGACAACTAAGAGGGGGGGTGAATCAGTTGTAGTAAATTAAGCCTTCAAAACCCTCAACAATAATTAGATCCATAAGCATTCATTAAAACCTTATTCTGTTAGTTTGATTAAACATGAAATGTAGATATCAAAAACTAAAATCACAACACCATACACAAGAGAACACCAAATTTACATGGAAAACCCAATGAGGGAAAAACCACAGTGAGGATTAACTAACAATATATAAGTAATAGCAAAACTGGTACAAAGGGACTCACTACCAAAATAGGACACACTGTCCAAAAGGCTCATAGCCAGGGATCACTACCACAGAAAGAATACAAGAAGATAGAATAAGAATGTTACATAGAGAACACTTCTCAATGCAACAAGGAGTCCACCATAATTGCTCGCACACTTTCATAGTATCACATGAAAGATATTGAAAGCCTCCAACTCACGGCCTTCAAGAACCCTAACATGAAGTTCGCACTACTCTACTCAAATTTGCATCACACATCTTGTTGGACTCAAGAAACATTGAGAGGGGGGTGAATCAGTGTTCAACAATATTTAAATTAAAATTCAGTTCTTAAACCATTTACAACATTTCAACAAAAGTAAAGATGCAAGCACATGAAGGAAACAATCAAAACACCATAACACCAAGATTTTTACGTTGAAACCCTGTTAAGGGAAAAACCGCGATGGAGGTTAATCCACAATTTATACTCTGTTAAAAGTATGAAGAAAAAAAGGGGAATGCACATGCATTCAGGCACACTACCTAGAGCTCACTGCTCAAAAATAGCAAGGCTCACTGCCTTACAATATATTTGGATTACAACAAAAGGTTGAAGTGAGAAAAGTAGCATCTAAAAATTCCTATTTTAAGTTCTAGTGAAGCTCATATATCAGATTTTGTACCTTCTATTTGATTCTGCAATTCGCTCAGCTCTACTCTACCTTAATTCATGACAATCCTCTTCTACTTAATTGGAACTATGCCAAATCGCTCAATAACCCTTCTGCTATTTAGACATTTCGAATATGCACCAACTCACACTAAAAAATAAATTAATTGATCTCTTATATATATCTGCTAGCAAGAATTCAATCACTATATGTTGGCTTCAGCACAATAAAAATATTTCCCAATAGTCAGCTCAATCCACATTAAATATTTGATGTGTACCCATGAAGGTCGAATAATGCTATGTTGTGGCCCCAAATCAAAATGCTCGATCACATAAACATTTAAACAATTAATCCTTATACATCCATGACATGCCTTATTCACTGAGTCGGCCACCATGAGTTAATAAATAGAAAATCATCATGTCAGATCTCCTAACTTAACCACCGATTGATGCAACATCACAAAACTTAACAATAAGATAATATAGATGCTTAACAACTTTCTTTAAGATCCACAACTCAAAAATATAACCTGGTGAAGCATACATATCAACATACTAACCGGATACCCTGTTCTTCATTTTCACTTTTGGTAAAACTTTGTTCTTTACTCTGCTTGTCGGTATGAACAAATCCTGATCAGTGGATTAGAATAATGACTTAGGTTTCCATCAATGACAACACTAGAAGCCATAAACCAACACATCTCTCGTATCAATCTTACATCTATCTAGCTTCTTACTCTTTTGCTCACCACTTGCATCAATACGATACATATTTATATCAAGCTCTACCTCAAGAACTTTCTCCAATGTTGGTCACTAGTCGTTATACATATAAATTCCAAATAGGTCATCACCTAAACATTCCCACGATGGATAGGAATGAAAGGAGACCTACACAAATCCTTAATTAAGACCCAAATAGATCCCACACACTTTCACAAGCCTCGTATGTAGTGTTTAAACACAAGGTTGGCCAACACCCATATAAAACACCATAAACATTAAGTACATGCTTCCTAAAACAATCTGAAAGTTCCAGACAACATAATTCACTTGAACTCAATCCAAAATCATCCATAAACTAATGAAGATTCATCAAACACTTCATCCAATCTTGTATCAAACAAATGTACAACAACTCAGAACAACTGGTAATCCTTATTTGCATATTGATAGATGAAACTCACATTTTATTGCACCAAATCAAGTAAAACCTTGAACAAAAAAAGATAAAAGCATCATAAGCAATTTCCCAAATCTACACAACCTAAAGCAAAACAACAGAAAAATGTGGAGAAAATGCATTTCTCCTAGACAACAAAAAACATCACTAAACAATTGGTTCACACACTAGTGAAAATGTCTTGCATTATCAAATGATCCAAAAACCAAAATTCTAACTATAGCAATATCTAACAACCTTGAATAACCTGTAAAATGTTCATAGGAATAGCATCAACACTGAAAGAGCATGAAGCACAATACTGGAGCACACTATGAACATTTGCACAACACAGTTTACTCTGTTTATTGAATTTTCCCAAAAGCACTTGGAAACCAAGTAGCAAAGATATCATCTCAACTCATTACTTCATTCCAAATCACCCTCAGACTCTACAACAAAAAGAATAGCTCCATGTACTCACAACACTTCGTCAAGGTATCAACTACACATGCATAACCTTTTTTCCTCTTTTTCACAATTTTCTCAATATCCTCAACATCATCATCCCATAGTTGACATCAATGACAACACCAGTAAGTAGACTTCCTATTGACATCAATGAAAATACCATCATGCTTGCAACAATCTCCCCCTTTGGCATTGATGGAACACAAGATGTGAAAAGCCACCAAAGACCACACAACAGCTCTGAACACTCTCCCTTTTTTTTCATAATAGATATCCTACACAACATTCTTGAAACCTCTCCCCCTTACAAGAGTCTCTTTCTCTTTGACAAAAATTTTCTCTTTTTCACATGATTCTATCTCCCCATTTGACATCAATGGAAAAGGATAAAATGTTTTGCATTATTCTCCCTCTTTAACACTGAACCAAAAATACTTGCTTTGAATACCCCCCCCCCTTAGAAGTATACCCAACCAAATCAGCAACACAATGACAACACATGACACTACCTACTCCCCCTGAGAGGTAGCCACCAACATCAGTCTAGAAAAAGAGATAGATCCATAGATCCATTGGAGTGATGCATCTAGTTTAAGAAAGGAGGAAATAACCCCCAACTTCTACCAAAGATACTCAAAATTATCCTTAGGAAGATCCTTATTATAAATATATCAGCAATTTGATCCTTTGTAGGAATATACTCAAGCTTCACTTCATTCTCCATAAATTTCTCTCTCAAAATGTGATACCTAATAGATATATGCTTTTTCCTTGAATACATCACTAGATTCTTTGAAATGTTAATTGCACTAGTATTATTACAGAAGATAGATATAGGTTTTTCATATGCAATTATGATATCCTTCAATGTTTGTCTCATCCATAATACTTGTGTATAGCATGATGATGCTGCAATATACTCAACCTCTGTAGTGGATAAATAAACTGAATCCTATTTCTTACTCATCCATGACACCAATCTACATCAAAGAAAGAATGCACCACCACTTGTATTTTTCTTGTCATCAACACTACCAACCTAATCTTCATCTATATAAGAATTTAATGTGAAATCGGTATCCTTAGGATACCACTGGCCATAATCCAGTGTGCCTCTTAAATATTTGAATATTGTCTTCACTATTGCAAAGTGTTTCTTTAGGATCTTCTTGAAATCTAGCCACAAGACAAACTGCATGTGTGATATCCAATCTAGTAGCAGTCAAATACAATAGTCCACCAATAATGGATCTATACTTGCTCTGATCAACCTTAGGTGAATCATCATCTTTGCTCAATTTATAAATAGTCACCATAGGAGTACATACCAGTTTGGAGTCATCCATTCCAAACTTCTTCAACATCTCTTTAATATATTTAGACTGTGAAATGAAAATCCCTTTATCTATTTGATTGATCTGTAGCCCAAGAAAGGAATTCATCTCCCCATACATTGACATCTCAAATTCCTTCTACATTTTTTCAACAAATTTCTTACACATAGCCTCATTTCCACCAAAGATAATATCATCCACATATACAACTAATATCAAGATTTTTTCTTCCTTAATTTTAAAGTAAAGATTACTATCTATGAAGCTCTTACTGAATCCTTGCTATATCAAGTACCTGTCTAATCTTTCATACCAAGCTTTGGGAGCTTGCTTCAAACCATATAGTGTCTTCTTCAACTTACATACCATGTTCAGTTGATCTAACTATTGGCCCATAGTTGTCATTTCACCAAAAGATCAACATGTTAATGCCCAATACAACTGCCAGAGTTAACGAATCTACTGGATGCAGTTAGTCCATGTCGCCATTCCCGAGAGGAACGTTGACCATCTGCCAACAAACTCCCCCTCAGCTTTACCCAAGGGGATTTGAACCTAGAACCTTTGGCTCTAATACCACTTGTTGGCCCACAATTGTCATTGCACCAAAAGATTGACCTATTAATGCTTGATACAACTGCCATAGTTAACGGATCCACGGGAGGCGATTAGTCTATGTCGTGAATCCCAAGGGAAGAGTTGACCATCTGCCAACACTAACAACTAAAAGCCTTTAGGTTGTTCCATGTAAGCCTCTTATTCCAATTCTCCATTCAGAAAAATAGACTTCACATCCATCTAATAGACCTTAAAATATTTGTGTTGTAAATGCCAAAAACATTCTAATAGCTTCCATCCTAGCCATAGGAGAAAAATTCTCCTCAAAATCTATACCTTCTACTTGTGAGTAACCATTACACTCAAGTCTTGTCTTTTCTCTTACTACTTCTCCATTCTCATTCAACTTGTTCCTAAATACCCATTTAGTTCCAATTATGCTTTTTTTTGCCGGTCTTGAGACCAATTCCCAAGTCTGATTTTTCTCTATTTGCATAAGTTCTTCAAATTCCTTCACCCAATGCTCATCCTTGCATGCTTCACTCACTAATTTAAGTTCAAATTTAGAAAGTAAACACAAATTTACCTCAACTTCAAAAACTTTGCTTCTTTTTAATAACCTTTCCTCTTATCTCCAATGATCTAATCTTCAAAATGATTCTTTTGCACATACTTAGGGGTTCTAGGGGTATTCTTTGGAGCTTCTTCCTCTTCATTCTTCACTTCTTGTTCATTGGATTTATCTTCTATTTCTTTGTAATCAGGTTCATCTGACATGTATATCCATCTATTGTAATATAACTCTACAAGTTTTCATCAACTTTAACATTTGCACAAGTTCAACTATCTTTCTCAACCTTTTGTTGTAACATCTGTCAGCTTTGCTACTAATAGAATATCTAAGGAAGATACCTTCATCAAACCTTGCATCAAACTTTCCTAAGTTTTCTTCTTCTCTTTGGATGTATCATTTCTTTCCAAACACTCTAAATTGCTTCACAATGGGCATCTTTCCATATCATAACTCATAAGGAGTCGTTGTGCTATTAGCTTTAGCTTGAACTCAGTTAAGTATGTAAACAGTAGTATGAATAGCTTCTCTCCATTAGACTTCTAGTATATTTTTCTCTTTCATCATAGTCCTTGTAGCTTCTTGAATAGTTCTATTTTTCCTTTCAACAACTCCATTTTGCTAAGGAGTTTAGGGGTAGACAAATGCCTCTTTATTCCATGAACTTCACAAAACATGTTAAACTCATTGGAGGTGAATTCACCATCCCTGTCAAACCTCAAAAAAATTATTTTAAAATCCATTTCATTCTCAACCATAGCTTTAAATCCCTTGAATTTATCTAATGCATCATATTTCTCTCTAAGAAAAGTAACCCATGTCATTCTAGAATAATCATCAATAAAAATCATAAAGTACCTATCACCTTATAGACTTCTCACCCTTGTAGGAACACAGATTTGTATACACTAATTCCAACAGTCCAATAGCAAATTGTTCCTTTCCCTTAAAGCTACTCCTTGCTTTTTTCCAAATTGACAACTCTCACAAACAACATTGATAGGTTTTGTGATTCTAGGTAAATCTCTCACTACATGAACTGAACTAATTCTTGCCAAATTATCAAAATTCATGTGACACATCCTTTGGTGCCATAACCAGCTATCATTGATTTGAGGCATAAAGCAATGACCATCAGCACCCTTAAGCTGATAGATATTTCCATATGTTCTCTTACTAGTAGCAATCACAGTTTTGGACCCTTTTTGGATCTCACATGCTTCATCTTTAAACACAAGATCATACCCTTTCCTACACATTTTTTCGACGCTCAAGAGATTATGTCTTAAGCCTTTAACATAGTAAACATTATTAGTTTTATGCTTGCCATCAAAAATGATTGAACCTATTCCACAAATCTTAGCTCCTGAAATCATCTCCAAATTTAACTAATCCTCCATCATACTTTTCAAGTTTAACAAACTCACTTTTGTCTCTGATCATATGATTAGAGCAGCCACTATCAACAACCCAATAATTATTATCTTCTTTGACATGAAAAACAGATACCAAAGTACCTTCAACCTTATCCTTCATCTCTGCAATACTTTCCTTCACACAACTCTCAGGGTTAGTAGAACCAAATTCTTCTTTTATAGCCAAAAAAAAACCATTCATTATCATCAAAATCTCCATAATCAATTTCATCATTAGAAATACCAACATCTTCTTTCACATAGTAATCTTTCTTAATCATCTTTCCTTTATTTTCCTTGTTCTTATTGTTTAGAGCTCTTCTTGGAAATCTAGAAGCATAATGACCTATCTCACCACATCTAAAACATTTGAAAGGTAATTTACCTTTATACTTATCGGTGCCCTTTTTCATCTTCCTCACAAAGTTAGCTTCCAAATCATCGAGATCTTCTTCACATGAATCTTCAACCTTCTCTGATTTACCAGCCTTGAAAGCAATCTCAGCTTTTGTACCTTTCTTCATTTTCTCATTTTAAATGCAATTAGAGTACCAATCAACTAATCTCTGGAATAATTATCAAAATCAATAGTTTCCTCAATAGCAAATACCTTTTCACTGTAACAATCCAAAAGTGATATGATAACTTTCTTCACCACTTTATATTCTTTAAATGTTGCACCAAGACCTCTCATATTACTTACCAACTCATCAACTCTATGTATGTAGCCTTTAATTGTTTCATCTTCAGACATATGCATCATTTCAAACTATGTCTTCAAGTTCTGTAACTTTGCTTGTTTAACCCTCGGATCTCCTTCATAAATGGTTTCTAGCTCATCCCAAACCTCTTTAGTATTTTTCAAACTCATAACTTTAACTAATTCAGTATTTGAAAGAGTATTCACAATAATGTATCTTGCCTTAGCATTGATCTCATGCGCCTTGATTTATGCACTTGTACTTGGACCATTCGAAGGTGGAGTATAAGTATTCTGATAAGCCTTCTTAATCTCATACCCTTGAGCAAACAAATATCCTTCCATCTTTGTCTTCTACAATGCATAATCTGAGCCATCAAATCTAGGATATTCCAAAGGAATATTGTTCATCATCTTGGATCTACCTCAAGAAATTAAGCTCTTCGCCAAGGAACCTAGCTCTAATACCAATTGTTGAAATGAACAAGACAACTAAGAGGGGGGGTGAATTAGTTGCAGAAAATTAAACCTTCAAAACCCTCAATAGTAATTAGATCCACAAGCATTCATTAACCCTTTATTTTGTTAGTTTGATTAAACATGAAATGCAAATATCAAAAACTGAAATCACAACACCATACACAAGAGAACACCAGATTTGCATGGAAAACACAATGAGGGATAAAACAAAGTGAGGATTAACTCATAATATAAGTGTGGACACGAAAAAAAGTATCCCTTTTTGCTTGCTTGATCTGGGATTAATTAATGACAAATTGGACTTAATGAGGCCTTGATTTAATGTTGTGAGGTGTTTTACACGTCCATATTAGGTCTTGGACCCTTACAAATTGAATAAAATGCATGTCTTGTAAAGGTGTTGTAAAGAATTGTAAATGACTTTCACACTTTTCTTGACTTTTATTAAGCATTTAAGTCTAATATTATTTTAATTCAAAAGTTAGTTTTTCCCTCTTCTTCTATAATTAAATAATTATTTTAATTATTTAATTATATTATTTGTTCTTGTAGGAGGAAGGGTGGGTGCCCCTCCATGTTGGCGGAGGGAGGTGGCATTGGATGCCATGGCAGATGGGTGATGGGGTTTGGAGTGCTATGATGACACTCAAGTTTGAAGTATGTGTAGTGGTTTTTCTTATTGCCCGATATATAGGTAGCTTTAGAGGATAGTTGCAGCTCCCTCTCCAATGCTTTGTCAAGAGTTTTTTTTATGACAAAGGTCTTTCTCCCTTGTGTAAGGACAACTTGCATGTTGGATGGGGTACTATTTATGGCTAGTGACAACGGCCTTGTGATTTGCATTTTCTATTTATTGTATGTCAACCTCTTTTTGGTGTATAGTTTTCGTTGTAGTTGAAAGTGGCGTATGCAGGGATTCTTCTTTCATCTCTATTGGGTGCAACCATAGTTAGTTGGCTCATGGCGAAGGATTCAAAATTCATTGAGGTCTCGGTGATGGACCTCGTGCATTTTGGGGCTGATAGACCGATTTCTTTGAGGTTGTCGATGAGGCAAGCGACATTTACGGAGGTTATTGATCATAGGTTAAAGCAAATTATGTTAAATAATGACTCATTGGTGGTGGCGGCCATGAAAATGGTTTTAGGCTCTAGTCATTTGAAGTGCTTGGAATATGGGAGGGACAATCTACATGTCTCCTCTCTATTCCTAGCTTCGCTCTTGGATAGTAAAGTGTTGAAGGTAGAAGCAAAAAATTTGTTGGTTAAAATGTTTAGAGAGGACTTGGTGGAGGGCATGGATGAGGTGTTGAATGCGGTGATTGAAGGAAAGGGTTGTCTGAGGCCTTGTAACATGGAGCGATTTCGATCAGAGGAGACGGTGAAGATTTTCCCATTCCTCTTGGATTTGCATGGGCCGAGTTTGATGAGACATCAGAGCTAGTGGTAGTTGTGGTTGAATTTCTGAAGAAATTCTTTGGGTTGCTGGCGGTTGGAGGCGTGGAGTGGAAGTCTGAATTTGTGGAGTTTTCTAAATTAAACAAGTTTATGTAAGTCAGGATTTGGGTAGTTTTTTGGTGTGTAGGGGTTGGGGTTAATTTTTTAGTTTCTTTGGAAGCCCTATTAGCGAAACAGCCATGAATATGGCTTTTGTGGTTTTTTGGCCGAACACTTTATCACTCATATTGCTAGTTCGATTGGTTAGTTGGTTTTTTGAAGGTGGTTATGCTAGTTGGAGGACTATCTAGTTTTTTAAGTTCATTTTATCCCTGCATGGAAATGTTTGTAAATGCTTTATTATTAATAAAATATAGACTAATCTTGCGTATCAATATATATATATATATATTATTTGTTCTCACCTTTCTTTTGAAATAAATAAAATTATATTTTATTTATTTCTCCTATGTTTGCCACCTAAATTAAATAATCTTTATTAGTTAATTTCTCCTATCACCTCTTTTTCCGTGTCAATATTATCTTCCACCACAAGTCATTATTTATCCATGTCTTTCTTCTCTCAATTAACCTCCACCCTTGATTAAGTTATTTTCTAATTTAATCTTGGCCCTTGATCATGATCCTTATTCTTAAATATTTTCTATATAAAGAGACCTTTAAACCCTAATTCATCATTCATTCACTATTCAATCACAATTCAATCACCATTCACCATTCATATTGTCAAATCAAGCATTCAAGATAGCATTCAAGCTCAATTCTATGGCATTCAAGAGCAAGATTCTTCATCAATTATTGCAGCAATCCAAGATCCTTCATCATGGCAAGTTTCTAATTCATTGTTTCATATTTCATGTTTCATTATCTTATTTCATCATTTTGGTTTAATTACCTAAATGGGGTTTGACCAAGGAAAACCCCCAATCCCTAACAGTCAACATTTTCTCTCTCTTCCTTTGTGTGATTGCAAATTTAGGTGCTTGGATGGCTTGGACATGATTGAAGAATAGTTTCAAATTTTTTGAAGTTATCTCCCTATTGGAAAGGTCAAAATCAACACAAAAAGTCACCAATAGTGCTAAAAATTAGGTTTTCAAATATGGACACCTGGAGATGTAGATTGAGTAGACCGAAAGCTTCAAATTCCATTTTTGAGTTTTTAGAAAAGCTAGAATGGACTAATTCACCCAAAGTGGTGAATGAGTCCCATTTTCTATTTTATGGATATTTTTGTAGATTTGGACACCCATTTGGCTAAAACAAGCCTCAACACAGTTTTCTGAAACTGGGATTGATTCACCCAAAATGGCGAATGAGTCCCACCAGACCTAAAAATCAGCATCTTCAGAATTTCAAAGTCATTTCCAGACTCTAGCAAGTTCCCAGGCACACACATTTAGTTTCATAGCTTTTTGTTTCATTTTACTTGCATTTCTATTCATCTTTCTAGGTCTTTTTGTATACAACACTGTGTTTTCCAGCACTTTACATTTCTTAGTTTACATTCAACAATTGATCTACTTCATTAGTTTTTTGCATTTAGTTCATTTAATCTAGGCATATTGCACCTACATCATATCAATCCTTGAATGTGAACATTGCATTTTGGCACCTAATCTTATCTCCTTTTAGGTGAAAAACCCTAGAAGGAGCATAAAGCATTTTGGTTTGCCAAAATATTTGTTTACAATAAGTAATAGAAAAACTGATACAAAGGGGCTTACTGTCAAAATAGGACACACTATACAAAATTCTCACAACTAGGGCTCACTGCCACAGAAAGAATACAAAAAGATAGAAGAAGAGTGTTACATAGAGAACACTTCTCAATGCAACAAGGAATCTACCACAATTGCTCACACTTTTGCAATCTCACATGAAAGATATCAAATGCCTTCATCTCACTGCCTTCAAGAACCCTAACATGAAGTTCGCACTACTATTCTCAAATTCACATCACACACATCTCTTGCATCAATCTCACATCTATCTTTCTTCTTATTCTTTCGCTCACTGCTTGCATCAACACCATACTTATTTATATCAAGCTCTACCTCAAAAAGTTTATCCAATGTCAGCCACCAGCCATTATACATACAAATTCAAAATAAGTCGACACCTAAACATTCCTGCAGTGGATAGGAATGAAAGGTGACCTACACAAATCCTTAATTAGGACCCAAATAGATCCCACACACTTCAACACACTTCCACAAGCCTCGCATGTAGTGTTTAAACACAAGGTTAGCCAACACCCATGCAAAACACCATAAACATTAAGTACATGCTTCCTTAAGCCAATCTGAAAGTTTTAGACAACATAATTCACTTGAACTCAATCTAGAATAATCCACAAACTACTTAAGATTCATCAAACACTTCATCCAAGCTCACATCAAACAAATACAACTTAAAACAATCGGTAATCCTTATTTGCATACTGATAAATGAAACTCACACTTTATTGCACCAAATCAAGTAAAACCTTGAATAAGGAAAGATAAAAAACCATAATAAACTTCTCAAATCTACACAACCTAAAGCTAAATAGTGGAGAAACACAGAGCAAATGCATTTCTCCTAGACCACAAAAAAATCACTAAACAACTGGTTCACACACTGGTGAAAATATCTCACACTATACAACGATCTAGAAACCCAAATTCTAAATATAGCAATATCTGACAACCTTGAATAATTGTAAATTTTTCATAGGCATAGCATCAACATTGAAAGAGCACAGAGCACAACACCAGATCACACTATGAACATTTACACAACACAATTTACCCTGTTTACTAAATTTTCTTAAAAGCACTTGGAAACCAAGTACTAGAGACATCATCTCAACTCATTACTTCATTCCAACTCACCCTCAAACTTTGCAACAAAAATAAGAGCTCCATGTACTCACAACACTTCCTCAAGGTCTCAACTACAGATGCACAACCTGTTTTCCTCTTTTTCACAATTTTCTCAATATCCTCAATATCTTCATCCCATAGTTAACATTAATGACAACACCAGTAAGTAGACTTCCTATTGACATCAATGACAACACCATCATTCTTGCAACAGAACACTAAAATTTTCCACATATCATCAAAACCCGGACAACAAATGTACACTATATTCAATATTACCTCCCCCTTAGGCAGTAATCTAAAGGCAAAAAAACTCATCATCTAAGAAGCAATATGCTTCTTCTCAAGTCTATTAAGTGTATCAAATTAGCAAATGACCCAAGCGAGAAATACTACTACAAATGATTTTATTCAACATATTCGATCACTAATCTCTAAGGAAGAAAATGCACTCTTAATAAAACCATTTGCACAAGAAGTGAAAGAAGTGGTCTTCCCCATGTTGCTAGACAAAGCTCTAGGTCCAGATGGGTTTATTGACATTTTCTTCCAAAAAGGTTGGGAGTTCATGAGGAAAGATATTATGTTATCATTGGAGGACTCAAGGAGAAATGGTAAGATCTTAAAGGAATTGAATAATACCTTTATAGTGCTAATCCCAAAAAAGTAGAAACCTTCTAGATTTTCTAACTTCAGGCCCATATCATTGTGCAATACCATTTACAAAATTTTCTCCAAGGATATCATCTTGAGACTAGCCAAGATCATCCCAAGAATAATCATAGATGAACAAGGAGGCTTTGTCCTAGGAAAGGATACTGTGGAAGTGTCCCTAATATCCCATGAAACTTTGCATACTATCAAGGAAAATAGAATTCCAACAATGATTATCAAACTTGACATTTTGAAGGCCTATAATAGGCTAAACTAGGACTTCCTCCAAAAAGTGCTCCAAAAACTAGGTTTTTCTCACAAATGGTGTTGTTGGGTTAGCTCTTTAATATCACAATCCAAGTTTTTCATTTTGATAAATGGAAACCCAATCTAGGTTTCTTTAATTCCTCACAAGGTGTTAGACAAGGTGATATGCTATCGCCCTTCCTTTTTATCCTAATGGTAGAATCGTTGAGTTTGGTAATATCGAGTGCTCACGCTCAAGGTTCATGGCAAGGTATATCAAGACTGTTAGAGAGGATATGGGTATGCATGATGCATATTCCTAGATGGAAGCCATGAATGAAGAGATGGTTTCATTAAAAAATTATGCTACATGGGATCTAGTACCCTTTCCAAAAGAATGGAAACCCGTTGGATACAAATGGGTGTTCAAGAAGAAGATGGATCCTAATGGTAGTGTTAAGAATCACAAGGCAAGGTTGGTCCTGAAGGGATAGTCCTAGGTGGAGGGAATAGATTATGGGGAGAATTTCTCTCCTATGTTCAAGCTAACATCCATTTGATTATTGTTATCACTTGCAGTAGCTTATGACTTGGAATTCAAGAAAATGGATGTGAAGATATACTTCCTTCATGGTGACTTGGAGGAGGAAATTTATGTCACAACTAGAGAATTTCATTGTGAAAGCTAAAGAGAATCTGGTCTACAAGTTGAGAAAATATTTATATGGTTTGAAAATATCTCCTAGGATGTGGTACTAGAACTTCGATATCTATGTGTTGTCCTTGGGATTTTTGAGATCCAAATTTGACCATTGTTTCTATTACAAGGCTGAAAATGGTCGCTTTCTCATTATTATCCTATATGTGGATGATATGTTATTTATTGGAAATATAAAAGCATGATTTCAGATTTAAAGTCTTAGTTGTTAGTACAGTTTGAGATGAAAGATCTAGGTGTAGTGAGGTATATTATAGGGATTGAGATCAAAAGAGATAGAGATAATAGAAAGCTTTAGCTTATTCTAGAGCAAGTATGTGAACTTTATATCAAAGAGATTCAACATGACTACTTGCAAACAGATGGTTGTTCTAGTTGTTTAGGGGATGAATCTTTCTATAGAGGATTGTCCAAAATCTCCTACCGAGATGGAGGACATGACTAGAGTTCCTTATGTGAGTGTTGTTGATAGCTTGATGTATGTTATGCTCTCTATAAGGCTAGAAATTTCCCAAGCAATGGAGTCCTTATCTAGTTTATGGCTAATCCTAGACAGGTTCACTAGGATACAATAAAGAGAGTGTTCAAGTACTTGTGGGGTATTTTTGAGTATTCCCTATGGTTTCATGGTTATTGTATTGGACCTCGACATTCAGTGAGCATCCATGGATATGTGGATTCAAATTGGGTGAGTGACATTGATAGCAAGAGATCCACCAATGGATATGTTTTCATGATGTTTGGTGGTGCAATAATTTAGATCAGTAAGCGGTAGGTTGTAGTCACTTTGTCCACTATTGAAGCAGAGTACATGGCAACTACTCATGCTTGTAAAGAATCTACTTAGCTTAAGCTACTATGTTCGAATGTTGGTTTTGATGTAAGACAAATCACTATATGTTGTTGGTTTCGATGCAAGAAAAATCACCATTTGTTGTTGGTTTTGATGCAAGACAGATCACTATCTATTGTGATAGCTAGATTGCTATCACAAAGCACATGCCAAAAATCCTACTTTCCATGACAAAACAAAGCACATTGATGTGTAGTTTCATTTTTTTCATGATATGATGGAATATGGAAAGGTGAACTTCGAAAAGGTGGACACTTTGGTGAATTTTGCAGATGTACTGATAAATCTAGTGAACATAGATAAGTTCATATGGTGTGTCAGTTCAATGGGCCTTACAGCCTAAGCAGTGATATAGAGACTCATGTAAGGTCATTGACAAGTGGGTGAATGTTGGGATTAGTGTGTCTCAACCTTAGTGAGTCACAATAATAATTGTTTCCAAATTGCTATGTCACTTTGTGGGACCTAGGGGAGAGTTGGCATCCTACATGTAAGGTGTGAAAAGGAAAAATTATGACACATGTCACATGGGTGATCCATTAGGAAAAGGAAATTGTTTAGAACTCTAAAATGGGTACCATGATGACATGTGGTAGTTTATTTTGGAAGAAAGCATTGGTGGGTTCCACTTGTGTGAGTATTTATCTCTTCAAATAAGTGGAAGCAATGGAATGTGACACTTGTCACTTCACTATTCATTTGAGCATTGTGAATTGTGTTGGAAAAATGAACATGTTATCTATTTGTTTTCATTGATGTCACCATGTTGGTAGTTTTGATGTCACCATGTTGGTAGTTTGGTCTAGTACTCTAAACCATTGTGTATGATTGTCTTATCTTCTCTGGTGGTTGGTTCGGTATTTTGGTTTCCTTTCTGGTATTCTAGTCTGCACTTCTCCGCAGATGATAATCTTTGATTACAGTTTTGGGAAACCACTAATGGATGTTAAAGGCATGCATGATCAAGTTGTTTCATGCTTTGGTGCTCATACAATGTAGTAGCAACCAATAGATTGATTGTTTCCTTGCTGCATTGAAGATTATTCCTGGCTGACTTGTTAAGTTAATTTTGATTTGATGTGAAAGCTTATATGTGAACTATTTCTTGGTCTGAGCCGACATGATGAAATGTGCTAAATATTGTTTTATGCATTTGGAAATATTTTGTGAACTATTGGATCCAACATAGTAATGGTTAAAACATTTTGAAAATACTTTGTGGAAGCCGACCTAATTAGTGCCTGCAATAGAGTTGGGCATATATATAAGTATATGGCAAACAATTTGGAAGCATGATTGAATGAGTGAGTAAGTGTGAATGGATGTGTGGGAATATGTGCAATGATTCTGTAGGAAAGTGAGAGGAAATAGTGAAGAGGTAATGAATGTGAAGGTGTGATCAGAAAGGCAGCAATTGTGAGCATATCCAAAATTGTATCAACACATGTTAGGTGCATCTTTCCAATTCATTTTTGGGTTGTAAAGCCCTCCTTGTTGGACAGTGAGTCCTTTTTGTAGGCAATGAGCCTTTGTACTTGGACAGTGAGTCCTTTTGGCAGTGAGACTCTTTTTAAAATACTATACAGTGTGAGTTAACCCTCACCATGGTTTTTCCCTTATTGGGTTTTCCGCGTAAACATATAGTATTCATTGTGTTGATTTAATTTTTGTTATTCATGTTTCATGCTCATATTTAATAACAGAATAGTGTGGTTGAAGATTTGATAAGTGATAAAGTTGTAAGTTTGAATTTGTGTGACAACTGACTCACCCCCTCTCAGTTGTCTTGTACAAATTGTGAAAACCTCTAAGAGGTGCACCATGATGCCATGTGGGTGAATTAGTACTTAAAAAAATTCATTTATTCAGAAAATATCAACCAATTAAAATATGATAAGCAAAATAACATAAGAGCGTGCAACCATAACACCAGATTTATGTGGAAAACCCTACAAGGGAAAAACCATGGTGAGCAAGGTTCTTTGATTTAAAGTCCAAATCTAGCCTTGTGAATATAATAACTTTTACAATAGGTATTTATGGTCTTTAACCAAAGGAAGTTCACTACTCCCTACTCAATACAACTTTCACAATAGAGGTTGACTACCTCAACATACAATTGGATTATTTTAATACATTAGTTACCTTTGGCTCACTACCTTCGGTACATACAATTGCTTCAATAAGCTATGTTGCTTATAGCTCACTACCTTCAACAAACATACTCATTTACAGGCTCATATTCTTCTTAGTAGTCTTTAGATTCACTACTAATTTATCAAAAATCGATCATTGCTACATGTCACATCAAAAGACATTCTACTAAAATCTATTCACACATTGTCTACTCAAAAAATTCACAACACACCTGCTTCACTTCTCAAAAACTTGTATCTTCTATTTATATCATCCGCATCCATTAAAAAGGTTCTCCAAGTCAGCTACAAACATGAAAATATAAGATATATATATATATATACAATGAGGTCAGCTTCAAACACATTTTTCATAGAAAGAAATATTATGTAGTCCACGATGAGAGATATCCAAGACCTATCCTTCATGACAATCAACTCATCATGACAAGTCGGCCTAGCAAGCAAGAAAACTATCAAAGCATTAACTCCAAGCCAAGGCAGACCAGAGAGACAAAGAAACACTTTGCAAACCACTTAAACAAACTGATATAGCATGTAACAACATTTATGTGCATTCCCTTTGTCATTCCAAATCAATTTATACTAGCGCAAACTCATGGAGGTCAAGGTATCCACAACAGGAAAATTGTAGAGCTAGAGAGAAGTATATATCAAATTATAGAGCAACTAGAGAGCCCAAAGAGCTTTCATCATGCATTATAAAGCCTTTGTATACATTCTTGATCCAAAATATGCTGACATAGACTGATTAGACACCAATAGACCAACCAGCCAAGTTGTCGAAACATATACAACACATTGCCATCTACAGAACCACTAGTGGTGAACCAAAACATTTGAAACTTGGATTGAGTAGACATATCATCTTCATAAACTTAACTTCAGATCTACAAGGTAAAACATTGTAATGTGGTGAAATGTAGAGACATAAAATTCTCTCTTTACCATACATTCACTGGGACTAAGCAAAGTCATACTTTGACAAATCTAGAATACTTTGTGTGGTAGAACATATACATTGATACATAAAATATGCATACCTTTCAATTGTACAAAGCTACTCTTCAAAGTGCAAGAACCAAACTTCATCTATTGAGGAATGTGGAGCAACTGATAAAGATCATGTGTAGCCAGTCTTGTGCCTTAGATAGATTTGAACTTTTTCAACCAAGGATTTTGACATCTAACCATGAACTTTGACTGATGGAGTACAATGGTGTATCCATGAAAGCATCCAAAATATGAACTTCAACATATAAGACAATCTTACATCTCTTTTTCATCCAACCATGAACTTTCCTTCAATATAAATACATATGATATTTATAAGGGTTGACATCAATGACAAGACACTATCTTCTCCTAACCTGATGGAATAACATCCTTCTAAATTGACTTTAACTAAGTCAAAGAGTTGTCCCATTGTTTCTTTACAGAAGTTAAGTTTTGGACATGAATTACCACTTGAGCATAGATCTCTTCTACTTCTTCCAAGGAGAAAGGCATATGATTTTTTTTCCACACTTTTTTCTTTTGCCCAGAGCCTAGTTAGGGAAGCTAACCTTAATTTCACAACCTCACACAACTATTTCACTTGTCATTTTATCTGCTCCCTTTGATCTTGCACTTATTGTAATTGGGAGTGTAGCTTAGATCAACTTATGCCCTGATGGTATCATCATTGTCTTTCACCAAATCATATGTGGTAGTCACATTTGTGATCTGCACTTCCATTGTATCTACTTGATCCTTAAGATTATTTGTAGAGATAGGTTATTGCAAATAGAAAAGGTATAATACCTTCGCTTCCTCCATGCATTTATGAATGTCTTCAATACAAGTTTTTAGCTTCTCATGTGCCTTTGCATTTTTTTGGGGGCCTCAAATAGTTTGTTATTTTGAATCTTCTCCTTAGCTTGCTTCTCCAAATAAGCAAAATTTTCCTTGAAGGAATCTATTCATTGTTTGATTTGTTGAGTAAGTGGTAGAGAGGAATCCCTTTAGCATTGGGCATTTTAGCTTCTAGGATTTTTACAACCTCTTGCAATGATTCTGAACTTCCAACTTATTGATATAGGATTTCTTCCCTTGCAAAGGAGTGAAATATATTCACCAAGTTGTAATTTTTTGCAACAGTGAGATGTTTGACATATCGAATTTCCCATGAAACATAGGAAATTGTAGCAATTGTGGAGCAATTGTAGGTTGAATTTTATTTTTTTGTGCAAGGAACTCTTTGATAGAGTCAATGGGGGATGCAAAAATAGAAACCTTTGGAGACTCTTATGCATGTGCTTTGGAAGTAGAGGTGTCTTCCTTCATTTGTTGGTCCTACTAACCAGTGCTCTCTGGAGGAGGGCTATCATGCACAACATGATCAAGAGAAGCATGCTCTTCATCATGTGTTTCATATTCTTCCCTTTCCTCTTTTTCTTCTTGATTTTCAATATCATGTTGAGGGGACATCTAATATTTCTCCTCATCTTTAGTAGTTCTCATTTCCTAAATGATCTTATTTATCACTTCCTCAATTTCTTTCTAAATTTTCTCCTTGTCTTCCTTCTCCATACTCATAAGAGTACCTATTATCTACTTTGATCTCAATTCTTGAGCCTATTTCTGAAGTATCTTATCTTTTTATTCCTGAGACATGGAAGATCCAACTTTTTCAATTGTGTCCTTTTGCTCATCATCAATTTCAATTGTTTTCTCTATTTTCTCCCTCAGGGCTTGAGCTATACTATTTGGAGCAATTTCAAGGATTTTGCTAAGAGCCAAATTGTACATGATCATGTATATAACCATTGCCCTTTCAATTGTCCTTTATTCCTCAGGAGGGACATTTGGATGTAATGCAAATATTTCTACTAATAGGCCATTACTTACAATCCCATTAAGGATTGCATCCAACTAGAGAGGCTCATGTAGGGGAGTATATAGAGGAGTTTTCTTGCTTTTATTTTCCTCACCTTTCCCTTTAGGCTTGTAAGTACCTTCCTCACCCATTTCTTCTTCCTCCTATGTTTTTCTGACTTGTCCTTCTTTCTCTTGGCATGTTGCTTAACCCTATGATGCTTCTTCTTAGTAACTTTGGTCTCATATGTAACTCTTTTCTCTTTAGTAGCTTTTGTGGATCTACTGGGATATGGAGGTGCAGTAGCAATAAGTTTTGATCTTCTTAATCTTCTAGGCACATTCTTTGCAATAGTTTCCTTAGGATTTGAGTGAATGTTCTCTGGAGCTTGGGCAGAGGTTTATGGTTTCATCTTGGAGTACCATCGAATTCCCAATTTATTAAACATCTAATCAACCCTTTCTCACTAGTCTCTTCCACCTTCTTCTGGATAATCTTATCTATGATCTCTTTAGAGGTACCAAATCTTTTTGTTGCAGGATCATTGGGTTCATTCAATAGGTTTTCAACATATTTTTTAACTTCATCAAGAGAAATTTCATAAGGTAGCTTGGGAATCCAAGATGTCCTAGGTTCCACTGCATCAATGTGACAATAGTATTTATCCACCAAAAATATTATCTCATCTTTGTACTTCCTTTCCAGATCAGAGGGAATTTTTTCCCTATCCTACATTACCACTTGCAAGTTCTTGAAGAAATCCCAATATGTAGCAGTGCAAGCTTGATTTCATTGAACCCTCTCATGTGGTTCCTAACTATACGGCAACTAGAAATTTTTGTTTCCAGATATTTACCTTGAAACTAGGCAATTCATTTAGAAAATAAAAAGCAAGAGAAATTATCAGAGACCCAAACTTGAAGTTGTATCTAGTCTCTTTTGTTCTCTTCAAGTTGTCAAACAACTACTCTCTCATTAACTCACATAAATCAAATTTATTTGCTTCCTTAAACATCTGGTATGTGGTATGAATAGAAATACTAGTAGTGGAGCCCTCTCTGTTAGTGAAATGTGCTTTATAAGCTATAAAAATGGATAGATGCTTGATGTCTGGATCAATGATATCACTTATTCGCAATATTTTTTTTGTCAAACTTCATTGTAGTTAACTTATTAACCTTATCATTCTTCACAGCCTTCATCATTGAAATAGGTTCGGTCGCACACAACCTCGTTACTACCTTAATTGTATCTTTGGTAATCCTGTAGTGTAGAAAAAAGTAACCCTTTTTCACACTTAATTTGGGAATGAATAATTAATGATAAAATAAACCTAATTATGCCTTATTTATGGTGTTGTAAAGTGTATCTTTACACTTTCACACTAATCTAGGGCTTTATTAATTAATTGGGGCTATTTATGCCTTATTTGGTCCTATTTTGCATCCATAAGCCTTATTTAATGCATTTTTCTGAGGATAGTTCTGACACTTATCAAATGACCAATCATAATTCATGTTTTTGGGTTATGTGTTCAATATTTAGTAATCTAGGACTCATACACCACCTTGGGCATATGATTACCACCTAGGTCTTGGGACTTGATTTCAAATTTCACATTGAATTTAACACTTCTTGGAGTTTGTGTCTCGTGTTTAAGACACTAGGAATAATATTCCCCAACTAGTGTATGAGTCTCACTTTAACTAGGACCTCATTTAAATCAAATTCTTGGCGGGATTTTATTATCCTAGATCTAATGTCAGCTTATAGTGTTTTAATTTCGGTAAATTTGGCATAAATAAGTATCAATACAAGGCAATTTCACTTAGTTTCACCTAGCGATTTTGAGTCAAGCATCCTAATATTTCACAAGAGCATTGTACAGTATTCAAGAGTATTCAAGAAGGCATTCAAGAGTAAATCATCAAGCATTCAGAATAGCATTCAAGATTCAAGAATCATGTCAAAGATTTAATGCATCATGCATGTGGTTTTGAGCTAATGTTGTGGTGTATTGTTCAAGATCAATTCAAGTATTCAAAGGCATTATCTTTCATCAAGAATCATGATCAAGATCTACATCCATTAAGGTCACTTCATGCTTGTTTGCAGATCTACAAGTTTTCAAACAAGGTTCTATTGTTTCATCTTATGTTTCATGCTTCATTTCTCATTAAGGTTTCATTACCAAAATGGGTTTTGACCAAGGTTAACCCCCATTCCCTAACAAAACAATATTTTTTTCCCTCTCATAATCCTTTCTTTCAATTTCAATTTCCAACTAAAGGAATATTTTCTTATTTTTACAAACTATGATTTTCTTATTTTTATTTATTTTAAAATTGAACTACTTGTATTTATTTTTCTTACATAAGTCTCTTTCCTTTATATGAAAACATTATTTAATTCTAAATATTTTTTCCTTTTTATTTAAAACTTTATAGATATTTGGAAACTTAATAATATTTAATATATATATATATATATGTATATATATTAGTAACTCAGGGTATCCCCACGACCGACCCCGCAACCCCCACAAACACGTAGTGGGTGAGTTGAGCAAGACTAGTCCTTGGGGGAAGATGCTACAATTGGAAAGCAAGCCCCCTAAGTTGAGCCCAAGAGCGAAGTCGAGCTCGAGATCAATGGGGAGAAAACCCAAGGTCAAAGCCAACTCTGCTACTCGTGCCGACATTTAATATATATTTTTTATATAAATAGGATTATTTAATTAATTATATATTATAATTTATTTTTATTATTTTATATTTATAATATTAAAAATATAATCTATTATATATTTAATTTAATGTATATTATTTAAAAAATATTATATATTAATTATTTATAATATATTTATATTTATGTTGATATTTTCTAGAATAGATTTTTAATATATAATTATAAATATAACTATAATATTATTTTTAAAATGAATTTACATCATATAAAATACATGATATGTATAAAATATGTTTTCATGTTTGTACTCAAGTTTGATTGATTCAAACAAAGAAAAATTATATGGATATTAAGATTTTAAGGTTTCTATTAAGAGTTTTGAAACAACAGGAATTTAGGGTGCTCCAACTTTTAGGAGATGAAGCATAATGAGTGCTTCCTATTTCACACTCTTGTTTCACTCAAGGAAACCCTAGAGATCTCACTCCCAAGATGGAATGAAAGGAGGAGATCTATTAAAGGTTGTACTAGGGTCTGATTAATGACTAAAAGAGGGTTCACCACCAAGCTAGGGCTTGGAAAGACAAATGACATGCAAAACCTAATGATATGCAAAGCTTCACTAAATGACCCATAAATGAATGCAAAACATAATAGCAAACTGAAAGATCAAAGATGTGCACCTAGAAACCTGTAGAAGTTTTAATGAAGGCCTGAAATGCTGAAGATGCTAAATTTAATGCCTACTAGGACTCATACACCAGACTGGGCAATTTAGTCCCAAATTAGGGTTTCTGAGCAGTAACAAAAATCTAACAGAGACAAGTCTGGAACTCCTGAAAACTGTAAATTTCATTGTACTAGGACTCATATTCCATAAGTGGTGTATCATTCCATTTTTTTCTTTTTTGGGGAATCAGGATCTAAATCTACTCTTCAATCTCTACCTTGACTTCTAAACTTGATTTCTAGATCTAAACTAGAAGATTCTATTCTATAGGTTTCCTTCAAAGGTTTTATAAACAAGGTGACAACTTTGACAACATTACACATGTTGGTGATTTTTCTAGTAGAACCAATAAATTCTCTGAGTAGCCAACTCCTATAGTGAAGAAACTATAAAGCTAGTGGCCAACACAATGAGTAAATGCTTTTGAGGTCCTTACTCCTTCACTTTAGGCTCTGTGGGATCTAGGAGGGTCTTCCCTATTGTGTTCATATGAGGTATATATAATTGGTAACACATTTATACACAGACTGATTCTTATTTATTGCAAATAAACGTACTTCATTGAAGATTTGGAAAACCTTTAAATGGATGGGTATCTATTTGCTAAGAATTAGGCATGTTGCAAACCCGTATACTATACTTGAAAATGTTTTAAATGAATGTTGTTCTCATTTTAAGTCTGTGGCCAGGTATGCTAATTACTCATTTTAATGCAAGATTTTCCAACAAACTGACCAGTGTTTCATCAATTGGGGCAACTGAGTCGAATATGTAAGAACCAGTAATATATAAAATCTACTTAATTTAGAGATGGGTGGACTATTTTCTTAATGCTTTGCATTTAAGAAAACTCACAATGCTTAAAAACACTCACTCCTTACAAATCCTATGCAATTCCTTACAAAATCTATAATCCTCCTTAAGTGTTTTTAATCAACTCTTTGAGTTAAAGCTAAAATAGAATCATACATTCAATGGAACAAATTGAAGATAAATGATAACACCATTAGTATTTTCATTCATAACTTGTGAGAAAGATACATAGGAGAGTGTTTTTTTCTAGACAAATATTTGTTTCGATATCAGTAACTTCTATAAAACTATTTTAAGACTATTACATACAGGAGTCATACCCAAGACAATCTACTATTCTATTTATCCATATTCTTTACAAAGTGCCTTTCCTGAACTTGGCTTTCACCTAAAACCCTATTGAGACTTAAAAATCTGACCCTCTGTAATGAGCCCTGAAATCCCTTTTATAGAACAAGGGAGCAACAAGCATTAGCCTCAATTACATTTACATTTCATTTCATTTCATTATCATTTGCACCAGAATTTGAGACGTCCTCAATTAGTTACATGCACTCATTGCAGAAAATGGAAGAGTAAAAGACCAAATTCCACATCCTTTGCATGAAGACATGACAGCTCCTCAAAAGGAAAAGTTTGTTACTGCAATAGTATTGAGTCATCTTCCTTGTTGACCAAAGAATATTCTTCACTCGTAGCCCTAGCAAAAACTTTCATACCACCCAGAAAAATATTATATACCACCAAGGTTAGAAATTTTGGCACTTCTCCAACACACCAGCCTGAAAAAATTCCACATCAGCACTAGAAACAAGAAATTACATGAATGTTGAATAGGAAATCCTAACAAAAGGGCTAGATGGTGTTGTCAAAAACAAAAATGGGGTAGAGTCATCACTCTGAGTCATCATCCTCAAAGGATACTCGCCTACGTCTTGTTCATGGTGGAACTAGAGGAACCGTCACCACCTCGTTGTCAAAATCTTCAGAAGGTACCAAGGAAAGTGGATAATGGTCACACTCTGGATCAATGTCACCCTCACTATCTGAAGGGTTATAAGAAACCTCACTAAGAGAATTACATCCTCTTGGATAATCCTTACAATACTTGCACTTTTTCTTTGCCTTCTTTTCATATTCCACCAGCTTTTTCCCTTTAAACTTCACCAGCTCTTCTGAAATAGTTTGACTCCTCTAGCGATAATTACTCCTAACACCATACTTCTTGAATTTCCTATTTCCTCTTCTACTCTTTGGTGTATCAAGAGCTCCCTATATCTCAATTTTGTCCTCAGGAGCATTCTCCTCATACTCAAGCAAACTCAGTCTCCTAGACCTTCAAACCGGCCTAGCAGACTCTCCAAACTTACTCATCTTATCAGTGATAAGAACTAAAAAACCTTCACTAACTTTGCTCTCAGACTCAAACTCAATTTTCAATGTCTAAATGCAATTTCTGAATGAAAAATATGGCCATCGGTTCTCATTATATCAAGCCATGCAAGTGTGCCAACCATTAATACCCAAAGAAAACTCGAGCGCGCAAGCTAACAACAATATGCTTTGATCTTTTTTAACCTCAACCATTGATCATTTTTTAAAATAAATCAATGGATAGATTACTGGTGAAACTAATTATGAACAATTTTTAATTGTGCTTTTAATGCCTTTCCTTGATCATTTTAGCCCTGATTAGATATGTATCCACTCTGTACACATATTTCAACTTCCTACTTAGCATCAATTAAAAATTTTCATGTTATAATCACCCGCTTACCCATGGGAATTAATTCACTTGTATTTCTTTGTAGCAAAACAACGGGGAATGATCTTGATCTTATCTCAAAATATCGGTTCGTACATTTCCCTGCTTTATTTTTTCCTTCCCACACATATTGATAGTTGTCAAAATTGCCAATCGAACTCCCAAACATGTGCCTCAAATAATAAACTTAAAAATGGTATCGTTTGGAAATAGTACCCTCTCGACCAAATTTAGCAACCTTGCAACTCTATTAGAATCCATCAGAGCCTTTTAGAATGTCCACATGGCACTTGCCCGCTGCAAAATATGGCACCCAGGCGATGCCCTCACGAGATGGCAGGGAGCAGTCAGGATTTACCGACCACATCCACCATCGACTATTGATTTCTTTCCTTACAAAGCAATCACCATCTTCAGAGCTTGGTGGGTCCCACAGAAGTGATAAATGTCACTCAGCCCACTAGCCTATGTAACTATCAAGTTCTTTAATTCTTTAGATGAATGGGCGCGCAAGGAACGGTCCTGATGAGAACACGTGTTGTGGCGTTCGTCGTTGATCCTTCTCTGAACTATGCCCACAAGCCTTGTGGAGACACTGGTCCCACCGCTAAGCATGATACATGGCCAATGCTCGCTAGCCCATGTATTTAAAATAATATGAAATAAACCAACACAAGTGCATGAGGAGTGGTCAAGATGTGGCCATGTCTCAAATCTGCAACCGTTGATCTTCTTTGAATGGTGCTAGCTACCTTCACCAAAGAGACTAGGCCCACCAATACGCCAGACACATGGCTGAAGCTCATCAACCCATGTGAATAAAATAAGAAGGAATAAATCAGCGTGGGCACACAAGGAACGACTAGGATCAACTCCTAATGATTGAACGGCCAACATGAAATCCTAATTTTGCACATGCCATAAAAGTTAATCTTAAAAGGGTCCACATCTAGGTAGACAGGGACTTGACCCATAAAGGAGGAAGGCTAAGGATTTAAGTCTATAAAATTAAGCTTTGACTATGGGAAAATTTAATACTGGAAAAAAGGATCAAAGTGACTGACAAACCTAAAATCAGGGGCTGGTGAATACGACGACATCGATGGCATAAGAGGTAACTTAGGCAATCGACTACTGAGAACATTAGGTCAATGCAAATTTAAAATGACTAAGGGTTTTTCAGAGCTTGTAGGCCAATTTTGAAGGGTTTTAACAACATAAAGACCCAAACACAGTGATGAGGACATGACTAGAAATGAGGGCCCAAGCCAAATTTTGCACAATTATAAAATGGAACCAAGATTTTGTGAGGGGTTCCATCAACACACTTGACAACTTCTTTCCAACCTTGCTCCTTATAGGTTCTTCAACCTAGATCTACAAATCACACACTAAAGATAGGGAAAACTTTTGTTTTGTTAGTGGAAAGGGGTTTGCCTTGGTCAAACCCCATTTTGGTAATCAAACCTTGTAATGAACAAAATGAGATTTTGCAACTCACCAAACCCTAGAAATAAAGTGCTACAAACATGTATAAAGTGGCTCCAAGGGATGTAGTTATTGACTCTTGCTTGAATGATATGGATCTTGAATTAAATTCTTGCTTGAATCATAAAACCCTACATCACAATTGTTAGCTCAAAAATAAACATGACACATGATGACTTTGACATGATGCTTGATACTTGAATAATGCTCCAAAACACCTGATAATCAACTCTTGAAAACTCTTGAATGCTCTTGTAAACACTTGAATGCTCTTGCGAACTCAAATTTGCTATAATGCATGACTACTTGAGAGCTTGGGTCACTTGATTACTTGTTAGGAGAAAAATGAGTGAAATAACCTTGTATTTATATTTGTTTATGCCAAATTTCCTAAAATTACAACACTACAAGCTGACATAAAATCTAGGAGAATAAAATCCCACCAAGAATTTGAATTTAATTTAGGTCTAAACTAAGCGGGACTCATACGCTAGTTGGGGCGTATGATTCCCACTAGGCTAAGCTTGGGACGCATTTTTCAAGAAATGCTTATATTCATGTGAAATCCAGATTGAGGCCTCAAAACCTAGGTGGGACCCATACGCCCAAGGTGGCGTATGAGTCCTAGATCACTAAATTTATACCATACAATCCAAAAACACCTGAATTATGATTGGATGTTGATTTATGTCGAGATTATCCTTTAATTAAGGCTTTTGGATGCAAAATAAGGCAAAATAAGGCATAAAGAAGCCCAATTAATAATGAAAACCCTAGATTAGTGTGAAAGTGTAACACAACACTTTACAAGACCCTAAATAAGGCATAATTAAATCCATTTAGTTTGCAAGGGCCCAAGACCTAATGTGAATGTGTTAAACATATTACAACATTAAATCAAGGCAACATTAAGCTCAAATTAGCAAGGAGGGACCAAACAAGCAAGAAAATGTAAAGGGATACATTTTTCATTGCCACATTTAGCCCCCACTTTTAGTGAGAGGAGAAACTTGCTTCCTACTCACACTAAAGTAGACAAACTCGCATCAAGAGGGGTCCAAATGTGCTAGTGTTGGTAAGATAGGATGACAATGATCAAGAGGGGTGAACAAGCCCCCAGGATCAAGATCCTATGAAAAACCAACATAGGCACAAAAGAACACACATGAAAATGATATAAGGAGTGACAAGGCACAAGCATACATTGCCAAAGACAAAGAGAAAAGAAAAACTAAACAAAAGGGGTGGATCAAGCTTTGATCGTTTGTCTTGCATGTTGTGGATCAGGTCTAAGTTGTTTGTCCAAAGATGCACACTCACTCTGAGGTAATAGAACTCTAGTTTGTCCACCAGGTGAGTATCAAAAAATTCAAGACACATACACACACAGTCGGTATGCGCTCACACAAACAAGCAAGTGGCTATGGGAAAGTCATGCCTAAGTTCAACTTCCCATACAACCATACCAAAGATATACCTCTTGATAACTTTAATAAGGTGCCACACAACAATGAACTTTGAGCTTCATGAGGCAAGAAAAGCTTTGTATGCTTGAAACTCATGAACAAACAAGATGGCTCCACGGGCATGCAAAGTGTGTTATGCAAGGTGGCCATATAACTGGAATTTGCAACATAGTGTAAGGAACGTTCAAAGGGGTTTTTCTTAGTTCATGCAAGGTCTTAACTTAGGGAACATTGTGTCTAATGTCTCCAAGAGAGGACCAATCAAAGAATAGAATATTCACAACTTATGGGATGCAATGTGTTGCATCAAGCCACCAAGACAAATATAATATGTTAAGAGAGATCACGCTCTTAAGGGATATCACACCCAATATCACCACAAAGCAAAAGACACATCGTATGAAATAAGAAGACTGCACCATGAAACATGAAAAAAATGCAAAGAGATAATGCCACTGTATGCCCCCACTTTAAAGAAATTGCTAAACACCCTGATATAAGCAATTACTTTAAAGTAGCAAATGATAAATGCTAACAATAAAGAGGACATGAGAGCTGATTTGGAAAGCCTTATGCCAATTCATATGTTTCTGAATAAATTTGTGTCATGAAAAGGGAAGGGGTTGCCGCCAAAATAAAACTCCAAATACATGAGGGATCCATGGATTTGGGGTCAATATGTTCTTGCTACAATATTTTTTAGAGAGCTCAAAACTGTCATCATTGCCCAAATACTCATAGAACTAGAAGAATGACACAAAGAGAGTGAAAACCTTTTAGGTCAACATGGAAGAGACATGAATTTCTTGATGCCTTGTGTCATCCCCAAAAGGAAAACATGAGACAAAGAAAATATAAAGATAAAGGAAAAGCTTTTGGGTCAACTTGGAAGAGACATGAATATCTCAACGCCTTGTGTCATCCCCAAAAGGAAAAAACAAGACAAAGAAAAGATAAATGTGTGGGTTACCCTCTCCTCCTGGCTGTTTGGCATTATTCTCCTTTCAAATTCACAAAATTGGGCCTCATGTACCCACAAGGTATATAGATGACATCCCTAGATCCTTGTGCATCCTAGTTTAAGACCATTGGCCAATCTACTTGCTTGAATAATTGTTAGGATTGTTCTTGTGCTTGGAAGTGTCTTCTTATCATAATCATTTGCATCAAATCTTGCATCAAATCTTGTCTTGTTTGTGTGAATGTGTATTCAAGATTTAAATCTTAATCAAGCAAGAAAAAAAATCAAAAAAACCAAAAAGATCAAAAATCCAAAAACATTAGAAACATTTCAAAAACAAATAAATCTAGATGTCCTCCAATTCAAGCTATCCACATCATATCCAAATCAAACTTCCCCATCTTAATCATCCTATCCTAGTCATCCAAGTCAACCCAGTCATTCCATCCTAGTCATTTTAATCATTCCTCATCATCCTAGTCCCCCATTGCCATCCTAATCATCATATCCTAGTCATCCAAGTCAACCAAATCATCCCATATTAGTCATCATAATCATTCATCACCGTCCTAGTCACAATTCCACATTATAATCATCCTATTCTAGTCATCCAAATCAAATCAATTATCCCATCCTAGTCATCATATCCATCCATCATCTCATCCTAATCACTCACCCTAACCAATCTTTTCCATCCTAATCATTCCTCCTCATCCTAATCATCTTATTATATCATAATCATCCCTTCTCATCTTAATTCCTCTTAATCATTTTAATCACCTCTATAATCATTCTAACCTTTCACAACCATCCTAATTATCCCTTCTAATCCCATTCATCCTTCATATTATCTTAATCATTTATTTCCATCTCAATCATTACATCCCTAATCATCATAGCTATCTCCTTTCAATCATTCCATCCTACTCATCATCTTCCATCATTATCATCATTCCTCATCCTAATTATCCTCCTAACCATTCTAATCATCCATTTTCATCCCAATCACCCCCCTTTGTCTTGATAATTTCATCCTAATCACATTTCATCCTAATCATCTCCCTCTCCATCCTTATCATTCCATCCTAATCTCCCTAATCTTTCTAATTATCCATCTTATCCTAATCATACCCAATCATCTAATTCAAATCATCCCAAGTATCTCAATCATCCACAACCATTCTTAATCTATCATTTAAGACCCTAAGCTTAATTAATTTGTCTAAAAGAGGTCCTAATCATTATCATAACCACCCTCCATAATCCATTTCAAAATATTTCTTTCCTAATCCATTATCATCCTAAACACCATCTAAGCCACCATTGAAACTTATATCCAAGTCATCTCACCCTCCATGTCATCCTTTTCATCCATTGACAAGGGAAACTAAAATTTTATCCATGTTCAACCAACACCCATCCCTAACCATATCTTATGCACTTCACATCCTAGTCAACCCATCGTCAAGCCAAAAATTACCATCAAAGGGACACCAAAAATCACGATCAAAGGACCACAAAAAATTACCATCAAAGGACCACCAAAAGTCACCCTCAAAGGAGTACAAGAACCCATGCAAAATCCTACTTCATAAGGTGCTAGTCCTAGCCTTCTAGTTCCACCCACTTCCACCTCATTTATCTCATTCATGTCATCCATTTCATGTTTTTCCACATGTATAGCACTTACACAAAGTCAACCATGTTACTCACTTGACCTTGTTGATCCAAAGCATGGCATCATAGATCCCCATTTATGTCAATATCAAGGTACTCCTTCTTGTGATCCCATTCCATCTCATGATCCTATCCTTAAGGCCATCCAAGAAATCCTTCTAGATAACCATGGCATCCAAGATAAAACTATCTTTGATCAAGATCCTACCATTGATCAAGATATCCAAAATAATCCCATTTCATATCAAGATAAAGTTATCCCTTCCATACCACCTCATGATCCAAGTCTCTCAACTCCATGCCATAATACTAGTTCATCAACTCTATTTCATGATCCTCTACCATCTCATAATCTTACCATATCCAACCTATTTGATGATCTTAGCATATCCACCTCATATCATGATCCTATCATACTACCTCCATGGTATGACCCTAGTCCATCACAAGAACAAAGCTTTCCATCCATTACCCCATGCAATGATCCCCTTCCTGTAAGTCAAGATAAAACCATCCCTTCATCTCCATTTCATGATTCCCTTCCATCTCATAACCAAGAGAAAACCATACCATCCACCCCATCCCATGATCCTAGCTTAAGTCAAGATCAAAGAACCCCTTCACCTTCATGTCATTATCCTAATCCTCCACAAGATCACATCACTCTTGTCCAAGCTACTCATGAACCCAACACTTATCAATTGGGTTCCTCCACTTTCATCCAAGTTGGTCTCCTCCAAGAACCTATCATTCCATCCATGCCATACCCTCCTCAAAATGGACTCGCATCTTGTTTTCAAAACAACAAGTATCCCATTGGTAAAATATTTTTCAAAAAATTCATTATCAAGGCAAAGGGTTAGACCTACATGAGCAAGGCATATTATAACCCATCCAAATCCAATAAAATCATGGTCATGGCTATAAGTCTCTAGATGTTGGTACTTCTTTCATCCACCCCAAATCCAAAATCCTACCATCTAAATCCAAATGTCATTTCCCATCCTCAAAATCTATCTTGGGCCCTTATGTCTCAAATTACAATCCTTCATCCCTTCCATCCATTTTGGGTCCCTATGTCCCAAAACAAAGTCCTTCATCCCCTCCATCCATCCTAGGTCCTTACATTCCACAACCTAACTTTCCTACCCTAATCTTCCATTATCCTCTCTATCCATCACCTCATATCCTTAATCAAGATCTACAAAGGCACACACGCTTGAACCTTTTCCAAAATACTTACACTGACCCATCCATAATACATCCATATCATTCCTCTCCATCCACCAATCCCATTACTCTTGGAAGCAAGTTTGGAAATAAATGATTGAGATGGAAATAAATGACTAAGATAATATGAAGGATGAATAGGATTAGAAGGGATAATTAGGATGGTTGTGAAAGGTTATAATGATTATAAATGTGATTAAAATGATTAAGAGGAATTAAGATGAGAAGGGATGGTTATGATAGAATAAGATGATTAGGATGAGGAGGAATGATTAAGATGGAAAAGATTGTTTAGGGTGAGGTTATTAGGATGAGATGATGGATGGTTATGATGACTAGGATGGGATAATTGATTTGACTTGGATGAATAGAATAGGATGATTAGAATCTGGAATGGAGACTAGGATGATGAGGAATGATCATTATGACTAATATGCGATGATTTGGTTGACTTGGATGACTAGGATAGGATGATTAAGATGGTGAATGGGGAACTAGGATGATGAGGAATGATTAAGGTGACTAGGATGGGATGATTGGGTTTACTTGGATGACTAGGAAAGGATGATTAAGATGGGGAAGTTTGACTTGGAGATGATATGGATAGCTTGACTTGGAGGACATATAGATTTGTTTGTTTTTGAAATGTTTCTAATATTTTTGGATTTTGGATTTTTTTGGTTTTTTTCT
Organism: Sequoia sempervirens; assembly: GCA_007258455.2. Lineage (NCBI taxonomy): Eukaryota > Viridiplantae > Streptophyta > Pinopsida > Cupressales > Cupressaceae > Sequoia > Sequoia sempervirens. The sequence continues at coordinate 10,456 of VDFB02372779.1, read as the reverse complement.
TGAGCTTGATTAAGATTTAAATCTTGAATACACATGCACACACGCAAGACAAGATTTGATGCAAGATGTAATGCAAATGATTATGATAAGAAGATACTTCCAAGCACAAGAACAATCCTAACAATTATTCAAGTGGGTAGATTGGCCAATGGTCTTAAACTAGGATGCACAAGGATCTAGGGATGTCCTCTATATACCTTGTGGGTACGTGAGGCCCAATTCCATGAATTTGAAAGGAGAATAATGCCAAATAGCCTAGAGGAGAGGGTAACCTACACTCCACCTTCACTTCCCAACGGTATAAAGTTCTTTGGGGCTTAGCCAAGATTGACAAGATTCTACTTCCAAGAGGCATGTCTTTATATTCACCCCTCGCTATTTATACTCTGCTAGAACACTAGAGTTGAGGTCATCCCATAGAGTGATCACTTCTCTAGGTAGGCCCCCTAAGAATATTACACAAAAGTGATGTAAATAATGCTTTTGATCTCCAATATCATATGATAATACGAGGAGAGAGCATACGCATGTATTTCATCACACAAGAAATTTTCATTAACCATAGAAATTGAAATGTGTGATGTGAAAATGAGAGTGTTGAAGAGTTTTTTTTATTCCCAAGATCATATGGAAATGTGAGGGAAGAGCATACACACCTCCAAGCACAAACAAGATCACCAAGCAATGCAAGAACTTGTTCCTTTTAAGCCCAAATTGAAATATGATTTTGAGAAGAAACTTGTTCGTTTTAAGCCCAAATCAGAAGTGTAATGTTGTGAAGACACTTATTCTTTTTAAGCCCAAATCGAAAGTGTAATGTTGTGAAGACACTTATTCTTTTTAAGCCCAAATTGAAATGTGATTTTAAGAAGACAAGATTAAGATATAAGTTGAAAAGTGTGCACCTAGAATTTCTTTAGCTCCAAATTTTTGTCCACTTGATCCACTTTGTCTTTTGAATTGTTTATTTTCTTGCACATTAACAAAGCCAAAACCCTAACAATATAATTGATCACTAATATTAGAGGGTTAGCTAGTTAAGATAAATCTAATTTTTGGAAATGTTTTTGGCATAAAAAATAAAAACACTGAGAGCAAACCTTTACTTAAATTTCAAGAGCTTTACAAAAATGTAAAGATATCTGAATTTTTTATTTATTTGCACCCAAAATTATTTTTTCATTAAAAATAATTATATAAAATTATAAAAAAATTCAAAACAAGTCCAAAAATTATGATTTTTTTACTGAAATCTTCTGACATCATCCCAAATCTGTAGAAAAATATTTGTGAAAATATCTACAACCGTTTGTGAGATATAAGCAAATCTTTCTAAAACCCTAATTTTCAAAGATATGTTTTTTGTCTAATTATTTTTCATCCAAATTAAAAACATAAAGAATAGATCCCTATTAGAATTTAGAGAGCTTTCCAAAAATATAAACAAATCTGAAAAAATTTCTAATTTGCTCTCAAATTTAATTTTTCATGAAAAATAATATTTTTTTGTAAATAATTAAAAACAAATACAGACGTTTTCCTAACTAATAAAAAACAAAAGACCGAAATGGAGCAGAGTAGCACGAATGCAAAATGGGTCAAAGGAGTGAAGAATGGCGAGGTGACGAAGGGTGGCAAGAGGATACCAGGGCAGGAGGGAAAAGCCAGGGAAAGTTGGGTGGATGAGGTGATTAGAGTTGTGCCAGATGTGACTTAGTCTTGGGCGAGCAATCATACACCATAATGGGTGTTCGTTGATGGACGGTGGGTCGATAGTTGTCACCTGCATTATTGGAAACAACCTACAAAGCAACCGGTTGATCAATGCCCACGCCGAGCACAACATGACACACCCTCAAGAGCAACAAGGGAGAATCAACATGATGCCAGAGTATGGCACGATATGCCACCATGGTGCCAGAGTATGACACGATATGCCACCATGGCAGCGGCCTACCAGGAATTAGAGGGTTCTAGCACATAGAAAAATAGGTAGAGATGGGAACTCTGGTAGGAGGATGGAGAAATGGGAGATGAACTGAAAAGCAAGCCAAGGGCGAAACCCTAGAGAGTTGGAGGTGAAAGATATTTTGAGGATCGATGTGTCGCAGGAAATAAAGAACGATGTGCAAATATTGTGGGACTTTGCATTCATTTTTCGCTTCATTGGTGGCACCCCCGATAGGGCTTTGATTAGGAAATGGATCATGGAGAGTTGGAAGATGAAAGTCCTGCTCAGATTCCTTCCAAAAAATGTCTTTGTTGTGGTATTTTCAGACAAAGAGACCAAAATGAGAATTGTGGAAGGTGGTGTATGGCACATGCACAATCTTCTATTATACATGCAGCCCTGGAATCATAATTTCAATCCAACCAAGATACAACCGTATGACCAACCGATATGGATTTGCTTATACAATCTCCCATTCGAATATTGGAATGGTGACTGTTTATAAAAGATCAGAAATTGTTGGGCTCTATTAGATATAAACATGGAGATCATAGATGGAGATCTATACAAGTACACCAAAATGAAGATTATTGCAATCGACATGGTACCTTGGTCAATCAATTTACTAGTGGAGGGAGAAAGTTGGGTCCAGGAGATCGAGGTTCAAGAGGATAAGAAGTTTTTCCTTAAATGCAGCTCACGAAATCAAAAAGAGGCGAAGTGCAAAAGTGCACAAGGAAAGACAAAGTTCATAAAGGTGAATAAGGAAGGAAACAAGGCAGTCCTCGAAATGTAGATTATCCCCTATGTCCCAAGGTCAACATCATCGGGGTCAAGAGACTCAAAGGAAAGGGTTCATGGGGTGCTGCAAGCAAAGAAAGGAGAAATTAGGGTGACAACGACTGACCACCCACCCCAAAGTAATCCCAATTTGAGTAATTTTGAAGAACCGAGGATGGAGGAGCTATCCCCCACTACAGAGGGATCAAAATCAGAAATGGAACTGGGGGATGAGCTAGATATAATTGATGACCTATGCATAACACAAACTGTGGCTAAGCACTTGGGTATGGGTAAACTCAGAAAGCAAGGGAAGGCCAGAGGCAAGAAATCCTTCAAGATATTGAGGGAAGAGGAGACGATTGCAAGAAACTATCCTAGCATCAAGAAATTTTTAAGTACCAAGGGAGGGAAGGCCTCCCTTGGGAAGCAATGAAACTGACCACTTGGAATGTCAGGGGCCTAAAGGCCCTTGAAAAACAATGCTTGGTTAGGCGTCAACTTCAATCATGTGCAAGGGATATAAATATACTTCAAGAAACCAAGTTATCACAAGCCGAAGCATGCATATTTTTAAAATATATTCGAACATGGAATGGCCACTTTCAAGAATTGGTGGGAGCAGCAGGGGGAATCGGGATGATTTGGAAGGAGTCTAAAGTATTAGTGAATGTGCAGTGTGCCCACTCGAACTAGCTGGTAGTGAAAGTTTATAGCATGAGTCTCAATCTCAAATTCATGCTTATCAACATCTATGGCCTAATTGGAACAAAGGAGAAAGTCATGCTTTGGTCGGTGGTTTTGGACTTCATTAGGGATCATGCAAGGACTAGCTTCATCATTGGAGGTGACTTTAATGTGTTCTTGGATTTATCAAAGAAGAGTGGGGGGATAAGGTCTGAATCTCAAGCCTTGGTCGACTTTAGAATTTTTGTTGCATGTACAGGATTGGAGGATTGTTTGACCTCAAATGGTGTATTCACTTGGACAAATCGAAGCAAGGACTTTACAACTATCTTGGAGAGGTTGGATAGGTTCTTGATTTCTCTTGGTTGGTGCAACTGTTTCTCCATCATTGAGGCTCACATCCTGTCGGTCTCCATCTCAGATCACTATCTAGTTGAGCTTACCCTCTATGGAGGATCAGAGCTAATGAAGTCAAATTTTAGATTCATGAACATGTGGTGAAGGGATAAAGGGCTCATGAGCCTACTAGAAGGGTGGTGGAAGGATCTCAGGGTGGGGGGCTCGATCAACTTTAAATTTGTAAAGAAACTCCAGTACTTGAAACACAAGCTTAAAGATTGGAACAGGGAAAAATTCATGAACATATTCATAGAGAAGGCTAGCCTCGAGTTTGAATTGCAAGCACTAAATGAGAAGGTGATAAGGGTTGGTATGAGGAACAAGGAATTCCTACGAGAGAAAGAGTTAAAAACTGAACTCTTAGAACTGCTAAAGAGAGAGGAAATATATTGGAGGGACAAATCAAGAGAGGTTTGGCTCTGTGAAGGGGATTCAAACTCAAATTTTTTTCATGCATCAGTTCTTGCTTGCAGCATTGTGAACAAAATTGAATTGATCCATTCCCAGGATAAAGATGTGAAGCATGGAAGTTCAGAGGTGGGCCTCGCTGCAGTTGATTTCTTTAAAAATCTTTTGGGCGAACATGATGGCAGCTATGGTGAAGGGGGCATATTAGAAACAATTGAAAGAAGGGTGGGAAGTGAAGACAATGTAATGTTGTCTGAGCCTATCTCATTGGAGGAAGTTAAGACAAATCTATTTTAGCTTCATCCTGACAAGGCCCCAGGGCCAGATGAATTCCCAGCTAGATTCTTTCAAAACTGTTGGAGCTTCCTAGGCAGGGATCCTTGGCAGTTGGTGGAGGAATTCAAGAAGACAAAGAGATTTGTAAAATATCTAAACAATTATGTTATCACTTTGATTCCCAAGACAGAATGCAAGTCGTTCAGTGACTATAGGCCTATTTCCCTTTGCAACATGGTCTACAAAGCAATTGCCAAAAAATTAGTGAACAGACTCAAAAAGATCCTTGGGAAAATTATTTCATTTGAACAGAACGGTTTTGTGCCTAGGAGAGAGATCATGGATAGCATATTGCTCATTAGCGAAGTGGTACATTCGCTAAAGGAAAATCACATGGTAGGAATGGTTATCAAGTTGGACATATGTAAGGCTTACGATAAAGTAATATGGGACTTCCTACTCAAGGTCATGGATTGCATGGGCTTTAGCAGTCATTAGTGTTCACTGATCAAGCATTGCATATCCATAGTAATATTTTTTATACTGGTTAATAGGTCGTTACATGGATTTTTTGTGGCCACCAATGGTTTGCACCAACAGTACCCCTTAACACCATCCTTGTTTTTAATTATGGCGGAGGCATTGAGCTGTGTTATTAGACGAGAAAAATAATAGGCAGAATGGATAGGAGTAACTGTGGCTGTGAATGTGGAACAGATAACCCATTCACAATTCACAGATGACACCACATTGTTCAGGGAGGCAAGCATTAGGGAGGCAAGATGCATTAAGGTGACTCTAGTAGAGTATGAACAACAGTTGAGTCAAAGAATGAACAAGGAGAAATCAAGAATTTACTTCTTCAACACAAAGGTTGCAATTAAGAATGCCATATCCTCACTATTGGGGTACCAAATTAATAAGCTCCCAGCCAGATTCCTTGGGGTCCATATTTTTGATGGGTCTTGTAGATCAAAGCATTGGGAGGAGGTAATGGCCAAATGTAGAAGCAAGACGATGTCCTGGAAAAACAACTGGATGACTTTGGCTTGTAGGATCACTATGACCAAGCAGTTTTATCGGCCACACCAATATACATAATGACTTGCTACGAAGCCCCAAAGACGGTTAAAGAAGGAATAGAGAGAATACTCAAGAGATTCCTATGGGAAGGTTCTAAGGAGGAGAGGAGGATACCTCTAATTAGATGGGAAACAACATGTAAACCCAAAATTGAAGGTGGTGTAGGATTAAGGAGAATTGGAATGTAAAATATGACACTGGGGGTGAAGTTGGTGTGGAAAATGTACAAACATCTAGAGAGACTATGGTGCCACATATTCCAGAATAAATATCTAGATAATGGCTCTCCTTCCAGGATATTGACGATTGAAAATCTTCAAGGAGGCTCGGCCATATGGAGATTCATTAAAAAATGTTGTCCTTCGATCACAAGTCATATCTCATGGAGGATTGGTAATGGACAGAAAGCCAAGTTATGGATGGACTCTTGGAATGGATATAGGAGTCTATCAGAACAATTTAAGTTAGGTTAGAAAATTGGGCGGCTTGAAGCCGAATGTGGATTTATGGTTGTCAATTATGTTAATTTGGAAGAATGTGGGGGTGGAGGGAGGGTGAAGTGGAAGAATTTGAACCACTTTCCCTTAGCACAGAAGAAAGTGGAGGTGGTATCAGAGGAGCTAAATAATCATGTTGTGTGCATATCTAAGGAAGAGGATACCATTATATGGTGTGGTGCAAAGTCAGGCGAATATACAGCCAAGCTTGGCTATCAAATGCAAGTGGAAATCAGTGCAAGGATTGATTGGATGGCGACTCTATGTTGGAATCAAGCGGTGCTTCCCAAGGTAGGCGCATTTCTCTGGGTGGCTATACACCAACATTGCCTCACAATGGAAAGGTTGAAGAGGTTGGGAATTTTTGGTCCCTCACAGTGTGTAATGTGTGAACATGTTGAGGAGGGAGTTGACCACTTGTTTCTATCTTGCCCAATCATGGTAGAATGTTGGGATTGGCTCCAGATGATGTTTCAAATTCATGGCCTGAGACAGGAAAGATTGCGGGACTTCTTGAATGCTTGGCAGATAGGTAACAAGAATGGGTATTGGCAAGGCTTGTGGATTTCGGTGCCTTCGTTGGTGGTATGGCACATCTGGAAAGAAAGGAATAGGAGAATTTTCAAAGGCAAAGCCTTCTGTAGCAACAGACAAATAAAAAGCATAAAGAAGGCAATAATTGAAGTGGCTAACAACAAGACAAAAATTGGTGCAAAATTGAAGTTCACAAAGTGGGACGAAGAGATTCAAAAAGAGTGGAGAAAAATGAAATGGCCAAAGGAGTGATTTTTTGAGAGAAGGTAGACAAAAAAGTGGTTCACTGGAATGGCCCTAAGGGATACACTTGGAAGCTGAATTTTGATAGGGCGGCCAAGGGTAATCTAGGCATGGCTAGGGCGAGTTGCATCCTTAGGGACCAAGCTAGTCATTGTGTCTAGGTAGCTTCCAAAAAACTTGGTGTTTGCACCAACAACATTGTGGATCTGGAGGCACTAACAATGGGTCTACAGATGTGCATTAGCAAGGGGATCGATTCTGTGGAAATTAAGGGAGATTCCAAGATATGTATTCAGGTAATAATCAATGGTTGTTCATCAAGCTAGAAAATTGACTATTGGGTCGGATAGATAAAGGAATTTCTTGGAAAATTGGACAATTACATGATAGGGCACGCATACAGAGAAGCCAATAAGGCTGCAGATTACCTGGAAAAGGCAGGATTATGGAAATTAGACATGAAGATTGTCGACTCCAAGATAGCGAGATGGGAAGGACTAAAGGAAATTGTGGAACAAATAAGATAAATATGAACTCATAATCCGAATGTGGCTGCGAGGGGGTACAAATCCACAAGATGGAATGAGGAGGCAAGATTTGAATTGGATGGAGAATATGTGTGCTTTGTCTTTAAGCTAACTAAGGTCATGCCTGGGGGACGATGGGACGTCCTCACAGTGTCAATGGTTTGAGATAGCTTTGTCTCAAGTAATTTGCTTCCAAGTCATGGGAGGATAACAATGCACTGGAAAGGCTATAAGAAGATGGCAGGCTATGTATGCTTACAACTAAAAAATGGTGCACATTTTCAGATTTCGTTGCTCCTGTTGTGAGGAGACGTTGGCAAAACAATGCCATAGGTTGTTTATCTCCAATTGAGCCTAGGTAATAGGGGTTGTTCAAGATATTGTTTCCTGGGGCGTGCACAGTGGGCAACATTGGTGCGACAAACAAATTTATGTAGTCGTTATGAAACCACTAGTGGATGTGGTGGGTTTGCAGGAGAGGGTTGTGGTGTTGGCCACTAGCTTCATTTCTATGGCTAACATTACAGCGGTTGCTAACACAATAATGGAGTTGGGGGAAGATGGTTTGGTGAGTAAGCTACAAGCCTTCTTTGACAGCAGTCAGTATGAACTGGAGGAGGACTAGGAGGAGCTGGTAGAAGTGATTGTTTGTTAGAGGGAGGAGAGGAATTTTTTATGGAGGAAGCATGGGAGGTGTTTCACGTGGGGGTAATGAATAGAGATTTGGATCCCTTCCAATGTTTCATGCACGCTGGCAACAATTGGCTTTTGGCTGAAAGCTTTTCGAGGCTTGTGGCGTTCGGCAAAAACTTGGCAGTGGTATATGGCTCTCTCTCCTGTGACTGATTAGGGGGTCTAGGAGCTATCCTAGGGGGCAATATAGATGTAATCCAGCTATGTAATTAGGTGTTATCCCCTTGATAGCACTTATCAATAAAATTAAAAAAAAAAACAAACAAACAAACAAACAAATCCAAAAAATCTAATTTTTGGAATGAAAGCTCTTAATATTGTCCCCAACCTGTGAAAAAATATGCAGCCATTTGAGAGATATGGTCAAATCTTTGAAAACTAAGGTTTTGTCCAAAAATGATGCAAAACCTACAACGAAAGCTAACAAAACTTGCAACAAAAAGGATCCAACTCCAAAATTCTTGAAAATTTCTCAAAATCTTGAGCCAAAAATCAATTCGGGGGTTCACATCAGGTTCACCAAAATGTATGCATGCTAAATGGATAGAAATAGAAATATACATAAAACATAAGTTAAATCAAACCAAATGCAATGCAAACCTCAAAAGATTGAATGTAGTATGTTGAGTTGTTGAATATTTGAATGTGGTTGCTCATGATTCTAGCAGCATGACATTAGCATAAAATATGTTGATGTCAAATGGCAATGATAGGTCTCTTTTATAGAAAACCAAATTTGGAATGAAGGGCTGAGATTGAAAGTCAAAATAAAAGATGTAGTATGAACTAGGGTTAGGGCAAATGATAAGGATTGACAGTCAAGATTAAATTATAAATAATTTAATCAGGGGTGGAGGTTAATTGAGACATGGATAGATAAAGACTTGATGTGGAAGATAAGATTGGCACGAACAAAGAGGTGAGAGAAAATTAAATAATAAAAAATATTTAATCTAGGTGGCCAATGAATAATTAAATAATTAAAAATAATTATTTTATTATAGAGGAATGTGACCAAGAGGACATTTTGAACTAAATAATGATTTAATTCAAAATTCAAGAGAGTGGACCAAATTAAATAAATAAATTTTATTTAATTTATGAGAAAATTGACTAATGAATAATTAAATAATTAAAAATAATTATTTAATTTTAGAAAGAAAGGGACTCAATTAGTGACGTAATTAAATAAATAAAATTTATTTAATTAATCAAGGAGGTATAAAGATAAAAATGAATTAATTAAATAATTAAAGTTATTTAATTAATAGAAGACTTATGACTTTAGAAAATAATTAAATAATTAAAATTATTTAATTATCAAAGATGAAAGAGGAAATGATGGAGAATTTAGAAGTCGCAAGCCTAGGACAATTTTTAGTGTCTAAAAAATGAAAAGGTAAAAGATTTATGACATCGAGAAGAATGTAGGTACAAATAGAGGAATGCACAAAAAGAGAGAGAAACATCAAACATAACATCATGGGGGATCACATTACGCACATGCAATCACACAAAATAGAAAGAAATAATGTAAAAGACTGGTAAGGCATATGTGATTCAACCTATTAGTAGGTCATTTGCATCCCAATTGTGTTCACTGTATAGAGAAGGCAGACAACTAGCCAAAGAGACAATAGCAAGTGTGGAACTATGGCCATCACCAAGTTCAACACTCTTCCTAGGAGAATTATCGTTTAAGCTTATGGAAGAGGAAAACAATGTATTCAACTCATTAAGCACCTCCTCATCGATTTTAGCAATCTCCTCATCATCATCTAAATTAATCACAACAGGAGGCCGAATGATAATGCCCAAAGAAGGTGTTAGCTCCTATTGTAGTTGCGGTATAGGATCTTTTTGTTTTAGCGAAGGGGGAGATTCATCGTGCATTGCTTCATTCAAGTTTGGATTTTGATTTTCTTTTTTTGTCTCTTCATTTAGCCTTCAAGCAAGAGCACAATGCCTATGCCTATGCTCTCTAGAATTTCTATTTCTTTTATTACAACTTTCAAGTTGTGTGTTGTGTAGGAGCAGGTTTATCAACCATAGGTTTATTTTCTTCCCTAAGGGGAGGAACAAAAGGACCATTGAAGGTTGTTCAACCACTTTCTCTTTATCTTTGTAAACTTGTTTTATTTTAGGAGGCATGATGGGGTTATTTTTGTTATCTCTTCGTCTTTTATAGGTTATAGGAAAAGGATTTGTCTTAGGTTGGTCTTGGTTGTTTGGAATGTCTTTAGGGTTGATCATGGTTTCGTCAAGGATGGTAGGCTCGGTCATAGGTTGACGCATGTTTTTAAGGGATAGTTTTGCTATACATTTCACCTTGAACTTTTGATAGGATTTGAAAAAGAAGTCCTCTCGAGGTTTAATAG